>JBBPDB010000019.1:6424689-6441246 GCA_037974465.1 Brachypetersius altus
TGCTGTGGTGTGTTCACGACAAATGGTCACTTTCATTCACTTAAAACATACAGTACAGGCCGCCACTCCAGTGCTGGCGTCTTCACCTCCTCTGATGTGCCTCCTGCAGTTAATAGATTACTGTTGAGTCATTCTGCACCAGCTCTGTCGCATCATCATTCATTTCAGTTATTTTCAGCAGTTATTAGCACCAAAAAAAAAAGTGGCCACCTTACCTCTGTTTGAACCGCGCTGTGTAGGGACTTTCCTCATTCCTAAAGCGCAGCCTTCGCATGTGCTCTGCTCATGGGTTCATCAGGTCTTCAGATCAGTTACTTCTGGGTGTTTCACAGTCACAGTTGAAGGTTAAGAGTGACTGTTCATTTGCTGTCACTGCTGAGGAACAGCCTTTATTTTATACGTTCCTATTTATGTACAACATTGATTCATTGGTTTAAATGTGTCAAATAAATAAAATGTACTTGTTTACTTTGAGGAAAAGATAAAAGCTAACTCTGGATAAAAGGAATTTATCGCAACTATCAGAATGATTCATAAATGTTGTGTAGATGTTCTGCTCTGTTAGGTTTGCCCTCATTTCCCTCCAGCAGGCCCCGAGTAGACAGGCCAGTTTTCATGTCTGCTATACTTTGTAGTGAGTGAACGTTCCATTCATGTTCTCTGAATTACTGTATGCTCACTTTCTGGTGGTGCCACAGACTGCAGCGGGGGAAGAAGCACCAGATTGAGAACGGCAGCGGGGCGGAGGATAACGGAGACAGTTCACACTGCAGCAATGCTTCAGTGCACAGTAACCAGGAGGCAGGGCCCAGCATCAAACGCACCAAAACCTCAGACGACTCGGGCCTGGACATGGACAATGCCACGGAGAACGGGGGAGCGGACATGGCCCTGGACGGAGCCAGCGAGATAGAGCTGGTCTTCCGACCTCATCCCACACTCATGGAGAAGGAGGACGCCGCGCAGACGAGGTGCTCATCCACAGCCTCTGAGTGTCTGAGTGTTCAGAGTGAAACTGTAGGATAAAGAAGGGTTTTAGTCATTTATTCGAAGGCAACAGTTATTTCAGTCAAATCTTATAGTCCTAATCAGTTCATAAGCATTTACTGTAGTAGAAAAATAAAACGATTAAATTAAATTTTTATTATATTGTAGTTTTCAGTTTTAATTGCACTGAATACTCAAACGTGTCTGTTTTCTGTTTGAAAACATCCTTATTTTGCCTCAATAGTGAGCACATACTTTGCTATTGAATGTTATTATTGATTATAATTAATATAGATAAACTGCCAAGTTAATTTGAAGTAATTTGAAATCTGTTCCCAGGTATATCAAGACTTCGGGGAACGCCACTGTGGACCATCTCTCTAAATACCTGGCAGTGAGACTCGCCCTGGAGGAGCTGCGCAAGAACGGAGAGGCCAGCCCCATTAACGTGGAGGCGGCCAGTGAAAAACAGTACACCATCTACATCCCCACAGCCAGCAACCAGTTCACAGTGAGTACACTGACGTCATGGAACAGCATCGATACCATTATGACCTTACAGTATATTCTCCTGGTTATCAGAGAGCAACACCATAGCAGCCACCTAGAAATGCATTCTAGTTATAATAATAATAATAATAACAACAACAATAATAACAATAATAATAATTATTATAGTTTATTATTATTATTATGCGTTAAATTATACTATATTTATATGGCCACTCCTTTCCCCATTTGTCAGTAAAATACCCCTAAATCTCACCCAGTGAGCTGAATTGTCCCTAGAATTAAAACAGTGCCCATCTTGCAGATAAGAAAGAACTTTATCCTGAGGGAAATTATTTTGTCCTAAACATGCTCCATGCAACAAGACGACTGAAAATGGACAGAGTTTAAAAAGAACAGCAGTAATAGAGCAAATGTAATAACAAAATAACTCTTTATTGTTAGTGGGTATGAAAAGTGACTTGGTGTTTGTGCCGAGAGTAAAAAGAGAGAGCAGCATGTGATGAGGGGATCAAACAAGCAGCCAGTAACACACAGCTGAGTAAATCAATAGCAGGAGAGTATGATTAAATGATCCAAATGAGAACCTAATTACATTAATGCTGAGAAATCCAACACCCAGTTAAGATATTTACTCATCAGTGAATCCCATGCTGTTTTAAAACAATTACATCCTTACAGTAGTACTAATCTTCATAAACTATTGGTGGAGTATTGTCTCGACCTAAGGAGCCGATGAGGTCATGCAGCTAGTCCAGTATCGATGATCAAGCTAAACTAAGCTTCACCTTTAACCTGACATGGAGCCGGTTGGTCCAAAAGCATATGCTGCCATTGTAACTGGTTGGGGCTCCTGATTAGCCGCCTGGCGTACTGAAGTATGGCTACATTTATTGCTAGCTAATGGAATCAGCCATGTTTTTTTTTTTTTTTTTATAATTGGGTCCGTCCTTTCCTCAGGTGCTGAATGGCTCTTTCTCCCTGGAGCTGGTGAGCGAGAAATACTGGAAGGTGAATAAACCCATGGAGCTCTACTTCGCCCCAACGAAAGAGCACAAATAAATCCGGCGGGGGAATACGAGGGTCTGAACAGGCCTGGGACGGACTGATGAAGCTTCATTTCCTCTTATTCTTTCCCATATTTTATCGCTTTCTCTCCCCCATCTCTGTTCCCCTTCTTTCCTCTCGTGTCTTGAGTGTATTAGTCCTGGAGCAATTGCTTCTCAAAAACTGTGGCTGCTTTTGTTTTGGGTATTTTCCCGCCTCCTATTTTATTTTTTTACTATTTTTTTTTTTTCTTCTAACGTTTTCTAAGCATACAGGTCCGGTGGGGTATGGGCAACTGGGGAGGGAGTAACACTGGGAGATGTACGGGTGTCTAACCATGATTTTTGTTTTTTTAAGTTAACGAGTCGATTTAGAGCCCCATATTTATCAGCAATCTCTTTTTCACAGGAAGACATGTTTTGTTTTTGTTTTTTCCCCCATAGAGGGCTGACCTGCCCATGTTCCACCCACAGTTGCTTTTTTCCTTAGCAACCGTTGCTAGGTTGGACAAGCGTTACAAAATGTTGTCAGAATCTCGACAGAATCCACTTTGTAGGATTAATAAAGGGTCATCTTAAAAAAAAAAAAGGAAAGGTCACCATGCCAACATTGGCTGTATGTGACCAAACCTGTCAAACGTGTACAAAATAACACAGTTTCATTAGAATTATGTTGAGCTGCAGCTTCTCGTTAGGCTGAAGGGACTTTTTTTCCATCAGTTTTATTAAACTTGTCCAATCCACGTTGTTAAAGCCAAGACATTTGCAGACAGGACAGGGCCCGGTCAGTTTAGTGCTATTGTTATGAAACACTTCGTCCGTGGCGTAGGCCAGTCAGATCCACTAAACTGTGAGAGGTCTGAAGTGCATTTTGTTGGATGGACCGTTTCTCTGCCGCGTGTCCATCAGTGTCGAGGGAACAGCCTGAACCGCCCACGTCGCACACGCACACCGGTCAGTACGTCGGGTCGTTTCTGCCTTAGGACTTGTACATAAGACATCTCTCCACAGTGAGGCATCTTGGACGTGTATCACCGTAAACATAAACCGCCTTCGTTTTACCGCGCGTGAGAAATCAGTAGCTGTCAGTTGTATTCCGAGATGGACCAGATTTTTGATATAGTTCATATTTCATTCAATTAAAAAAAAAAAAATCCATCAACAACAAACTTTTTAGAGCATGAAGTACTTTTAGTTTGACTTTTTTGTTTTTGAGTTCATGTTGTTTGGGGAAAAAATATGTAAACCACATTATTTGTTTGGAAAATAAAAGAAAAAAGTATGCAAATGTTGAAGTGAGACTCTTTATAAGAAAGGATTTCAAACTTTTACATCTTGATAAGTTTAGTACAAGCTACTGAGATGTAAACAGAGTTGGTTTGGTGTGAATTAGTTGACTGTAGAGATACTAATGGAGTCCAGTATCTTTACAGTGGTGGTCAGTGGAGCATGTACTACATGCATATATTGGCATCTTATTTACTGTCAGCCGCCCACTGAACCTACACACGTCTTCTGTTTATATGGATGTTGATGGGAAAATAGTGAATCGGAACTAAATCCGTTTTCTTTGAGGACTATTTTGCCTCATGATGTCCTGCATGTATCCCTCCACCATGAATGGGTTTAGACCAAAATCTCGAAACTGGTAAAACAAGGCCTCAGACGTCAGCGCATTCATAATGTAATAACTTTCTGTAAGGAGGTTTAAAAGGCAGATGTCGGGTTCCATTCACCTCCACTGTGAACGATTCTGACTCAGTAAGGTTCTTTAGAGGTGAGCATTTCACACCAAAGACATTTTGAATGACTTCATATTTTATCCATTTAATTATACAGAAGTGTTGGATTCTAGATGAATCTCATTGTACACTGTGCACTAGGTCTCCTACCTTCTTATACTAACCCTCCTATATCCAGCTCTATTCCATCATCGGTTATGAATTTAATAATTATGAAATTATTTCATAATACAAAATGCTTGAGTCGTCTTGGTCCCTCTCAAGATTTTTTCCATCTCGTTCTCACCTCTTGCTTTGTCTCACTGTCGAAATAAATTGGACTTAAAAAAAAATATTCTCAACAATTAAATTGCACAGAAAATCTGAACAGCTGTAATTTCCCTTTCGAAGTGTTTATAAAGTATTTAAGTTACATATTTGCATTTTTTAATTTAAAAAACTCAAGCCAATTTGAATGGATTACAATTTCAGTCACTCAGTAGGCAAACATCTGGACCATATAAAGACAAGTTGAGGAACATGTATTGGAAGATTGGTGGAAAAATATGCTCATTTAATGTTTTTAAAAAGTCCATTAGAATGAGCTGTATATATTTTAATGGCCACCAGAGGGCGCAGGCGCATAATCTAATACCATCGACTGGATGTGATCGATTATATTGCACTGATCTGACTGATGGTTAAAAAAACAACTTTGGTCATGACTATCAGGAGGTCATGGGTTTGAATCCCAGGACTGCTTCTGGCACTATTAAGGTACCACGCAGCTCCTCGGCACCCTGTTTTTGGCTGCCTGCTGCTTTCCTTGGGGCCTCTTTACATAAAGGACAGAAAACTTTTAATATATGTTCTCTGACTAGAACTGACTAGTATGTGACCTCAGCTCAGTCTAGATCTATTTTTTGTTAAAATGATGCTTCTATGGAAGATCACAGCTTGGCTGGGTTCTGTAATGGTGTGGGTGTGCCCACAGCACCACACGGCCTCCGCTGCCTCGCCTTATTCTCATAGTGCATCCTAGAGCCATCTCTTCCCCAAGTAAATGAGGCACACACACACACACACACACACACACACCTGCTTTCCACGTGATGTAGAGGAAAACATGACTCATCAGACCAGGCCACTTTCAGACCAGACGGTCCTGTTACGATTCCCACTGCAGGAGCTCTCAGTGAGGGACGGGGGTCTTTGGCCAGTCTGCAGGAACTTACCACAGCAGGGGGCGCTGCACTGTGTGTCCAGACATCTTTCTGCAATTTCAGCCATTTGCGTATTTCTTCTGGGTGAGAAAAGTCCACGAACAAAAAAATGTCCAGCCAACAGTGTCCTGTGGCCAGAAACTAGAGGATGATCAACACGAACTGTGCAGCATCAGATTAGAACCATCACCAGTAACTTTATTGCAGGGAGGTCTAACTCTCCAGCAGCACTGCTGTGAATAACGAAGTCCCTGCAGCAAACACAACAGAGGAACAGGAAAATTCACCTAACGCACCTAAACAACACGAACTGGACAATCACACATTAGTGATCAGTGCAATTCGTGCAATAATTACTTTGTGCAACAATTACTTATACTCATGGGCGTCGTTAGGTCTATTTTGGGGGGTCTGAAGCCACCCTAAATATATTATATACACCATAAATATATAGTAATTATTCTACTATTTTTAAATTATTGTAACGTTCTCTGACAAGGACGAGGCGTTTTGAACGCAAAAGGGGTGTGTATTTGGGCTGTTGTCGGCCACAACCCACGCCGTACACACCCCGGCTTAAGAGAGAACCGCACTTGAACCAGCGAGGCACTCATCTGGCTCCCCCCCTCCCCTTCTTCCCCTACACACACAACCGGGGGCAGAGCCTCCTCTTGCATATATCCTGCACAACCAATAACCGTTCACAAAAAGGAATAAAGGGCAACTCTTACATTAACACATTGTGATCCCAATAGAATAACATTCTGAACACGTTACAGTATTTTAGGATAGGAGCCAGATCCAGCACCTATTTTCTGCTGCCATCACAAGGTAGGGAGCAGACCCAACTCAAAGCTCTTTGCTTTGAGGAAGCAAAAGGATGCCAATTCTTGCAATAGTATGTACATTCAAATATCGAACAGTTTCCTAAATAGTCAGAAAGATGTGAACAGAAAGCAGTAAACAAAAAACAAACAAACAAACAAAAATCCCCCCAAGATGGGATAATATTCATGGGCTTTCTGTCATTCGTTTTCAAAATTTGATCCTCCTCATCATAAAAATTTAAATTAAATGTATTTAATTTAAACCGATGAACTTCTCCCTATCTATAAAATGATGAATGCCAAAAGGCACCAGTCTTGGCTGTGACAGGACAAAACTAAAATGTATGCAAATCTTGTATGCATCCCTCATGACAGGGATGCGTTTAAACGGCTTGTGTCTTTTGATTAAAAGACTTTCTCTGATTTCACATAGAGTGGACTATTTTGGTGATAATTCTCAGTACTGCATATAAAGGACATATACGGTTTTAATCTTGTGAACTTTGGAAGCTGTCTAAATGCAAATAAAAGATATAAAATGTGTAATTCCATGCCTCTATGACTATGTATGTCTTTGTAGTAGTTCAATATATGATTCTTTAATTTTGCCCATATTTTTGCTGAGTAAAAAAACCCGACTGTACAGTTTTTAATGTGGTAGAATTTTCCAACGTAAAAATCCATGCATCTACGGCTAGTTTTGCCTTTGTAGTAGCTCAATATTTAATTCTTACATAAAATGTGGTCTACCGATAGAGAATAGTGATAGTGCGTGGTGCAGGTGAATGTGTTTGTAATATGTTACACACCTAGCTGGGTATAGACTGGACTGGACATACTTTAATGTGGTTCAGACTGATTCTATGCAGACACCGACGCTCTGCAGAAGGACAGTGGCGCCCTGTTTCTCTTTCTCTGTTTTTTTCTGTCCTGGAAGGCAAAAGAAGAAGAAGAGTGGTCGTAATGTCCCAAAGCAGCCAGGGGCAGCAGCAAAGAACCTGAGATAGCAATGTTAGCAAGTTAGCAACCGTTAGCTAGAATTTGGCTTCACCGCTGAGTTTCAGTCTGAAGATCTGTGTTTTCACTTCCACGTTCAGATAGCTGGCTCAGCTGTAAAGTAAACAGTCTCGTCTGGAGGTGGAGCAGGTCTATCAGGTAGGAGCTACTTGAAGATTTTTTATAAACCCAACATTATCCCTATGCACGTAAATAAATAATGCTAGCTTGCTAAGGTTAACTTGGCCAACTCTCAACGTTACGGAATGATTGAGCTGGTAGCATAGTGTCCTGCCTATCATGAGCTTGGGGATTCACCTCAATAAGCATGCCAATGTCCAAATTTAAGGTTGTTTAAGTATCTAATGAAATTGTGGTTGTCCGGTACAATATTAGCTTACTAACTTGCTAAAACGTCTTCGGTTTGGTTGTCTTCTACTTTTTGGAATGAGGGTTTTAAACCAATAGCTAGTAAATGTTGATATGACTGGTAAACAAAGGTAAACGTTGCAATACACGGCTTAATACTTGTATTTATGAACTAAATCTTGTATTTTTACATTTTTTAATTTGTTGTGTGTATGACTTGAGATTTGCTCCTAAAGCTGGACACACAAAATAGCAGATTGGAGTGTGTTTGGTCTGAGTTAGAGGTGAACAGGATGAAGGTTATTGATCATGGTTGTACTAGTTGCCCTTGGTGGATTTTAAAGCATTTCAAGCACAGTAAGGAGTTTACAGCTTTCATGGGCTGTCATGAATAGATATACCTTACACTGGGGTAGCTGGTGTTCTGGCGGTTGGGGAATTGCCCCTGCAATCAGAAAGTTGTAGGTTTGAATCCTAGCACTACCAGTAACACCACTAAAGTACTCTTGAACAAGGTACTGTCACCACACACTGCTTCCTGGGAGCTGTGTTCCTAGCAGCAGAGAAGAATTTTGTGCTGTTCACACTGTGTGCTGTGGTGTGTTCATGTATGACAAATGAACACATTATACTTTACTCTGCCTGTTGTAGAGACCTCTGTACTCAAAGGCCCAAAACCACACTATGTTTATGTTTTTGTTTTGCTTTGACCCACCTCACATGTTGAGTGCTGAAGGTGAGGAAACACTAAACTGCTTAGTTGAACTGCTGTAGTACCATAGTTTCTAACACTGATTGCGTTTCTGGTTGAAGATCAAACTTTTTTTATTTAAATATAAAATCTCAATAAAATCAGAATGTTGTGTAGTTCACAACTAATGTTTAATCCCTGTTTGGAAAACAATCCAAAAAATACCAAAAAATAATGGACACTGCAGAACATCCCCAAAACTTTATGATCTCTGTTGTTAAGCGGCTGCATTCATCGTAGATTATAAGCTGTGTGAGGTCTATGCCAGTCCTTCAGTGTGTTGCATAAGAATTGTGCCTGAAAAGGAGTTTTTGGAGGTTTAGGAGGTTGTGACTGTTGACAGCATACTGACCTGTGTGACAGGATCAGTGTTTGTGACCCAAGCAGAAATTATTGTTGTGATGTTTATTTTAAATATAAGGTTTGTAGATTTAAACAAATTGATGTTAAAGTTGTAAAATGGGCCATGTTCATTATTTATATTGTACTGTAGGAGATGATTGTGTTTTTTTTAAAACTAGGAGACGCATGTAATTTTGATTGATTTTAATTCCATATATTTTTTAAATCCTGTAGCTCCATTTTATTTTCTTCTTATTTGTTAGCAAAACTAGAATTCTTACATACCATAGCCTGCATATGTAGAGTAAATTCAATATGTATTGTATTTTTTACTGTACATGTTGTTTTAAAGGTGGAAGAGCCATGCGCAGCTGTGTGTGGAGCTCTAGGGCTCTCTCGCCTGCCCTGCTCCCTTGGCTCTTCTCCGATACAAGATGCTGTGGACGCAGCCTGGACCGCCACGGCCTGTGGAGCACAGTTCGATTTTTAACCACAGCTCAGGACAGCCACCCCACACCTCTACCCAGTCAGGCTCGAGTAGTGATATGTGGTGGAGGTATTGTTGGAACATCTGTTGCCTATCATCTTGCAAAGTTAGGCTGGACAGAGATTGTGCTCCTAGAGCAGGGGAGGTGAGTGCTTGGAAAAACCTGCACTGTATTAAACAATGATAAACAACATGTACACTCATACAACATTTTATACTTTCAGAGGAGCCTGGTGGATGTTAAGGCATTTGTTTTGTTTGCTAAATATGGAATGTAAAAGAATTTGATAATCTTCTCCTGATTTAGATTATTTCAACCTTTCTAGTGGACCTTTCCAACCTTTCTAAGGACAGACTCAGTACAGCTCCATTGTTCATTGTTTGGTTCTGTCTATAATAGACTTGGAGCTGGCACAACTCGCCTATGTGCAGGAATAGTAAGCGTTGCCAAACCCATTTCTATCGAGAGCCAAATGGCAGACTACTCTACTGCACTCTACGAGCGTTTGGAGGAGGAGACTGGAGTCAAAACAGGTGTGATAATTGCATATTTACAAATTACAAGCTTTGGGAGGAAAACAAATCAAAATTGTTAAAAAAGTAGGATGACTGGGTTTGTGTTCTCCAGGTTTTGTCCAGACTGGCTCACTGTGTTTGGCTCAGAATCAGGACCGATTCATTTCTCTTAAGCGTTTGGCATCCAGGCTCAAGTAAGTTGTCTGTCTGCTTTTCAAAAACCTCTCTGTACTGCTGTATGCCTGCCACAGTGCTGTATCTGCGATGTCATTGCGTCCTGCATATAAATGAACTGTTAAATTGATGACCTATATGAAATTTACCACTGGGGTAGTGAGAAATATTACTGATGTACCTAAATGTTTTTCGGTTTGATTCTAATTTCTTTAGTCAAATTGGTCGATTTGTATCTTATTTGATGCCCATTTATTAATTTTTCACATGACAAGCAGCAAAGACAGTAACATTTTTAAGTTACGTCTTCGCACAGTGCTTATACTTTGCAGGCGACATAAACATAGTGTGATTCATGTACATGCATGCACTGCTGGCAAAGCGTTCAGTGAAGCATACATTTTCATAGAAACCATGCAAAACTAACATGGTACTTATAGATTTAACACAGTTCTTATTGTTTTACACAATGATTTGGTATAAAACTGCAGCAAAAGATGTTAAAAGTTTTAACATGCACCTCTTATATACTTCCAAAGCTATTATAAATGCTATTAAACATAGTGTTACATATGTTAGCTTAATCCTAATAGATGTTACATGACTACAGTTTAAAATTAAAAGGCACAGGGGTGCTGTCTAAATCCTGATCTAAATAAATCAGAAAGTTGCAGATTGCATGTTAAGCGTGACAGTTGGCTGATTCTGGCTAGTTCCGTTTGTGTCCTCTAATCAAAAATAACGAAAGCATGACTTTTTAAAACTCAGAAATAAATCATTTTTTTATTTAGATTTTATACTAATGTGTTTTGAATGTATTTCTAAACACCTCTGTTATCCATTATTACCGCCTAATAATGGAAGACCCTCCTCTTTAATTTATACTGTTTCTTCTTTGATGTCTTACAGGGTGCTTGGAATTGCCTGTGAGGTCATCAAACCCAAAGATGTTGCCAAGCTTCATCCCTTGGTCAACATTCATGATTTAGTTGGTGCTCTCCATCTCCCTGCAGATGCTGTGGTTTCACCACCAGATGTCAATCATGCCATTGCAGTGGCAGCAGCTAGACGTGGTGAGTTGTATATTTATATTTGTATATATTTTATATTTGTTTTAACACCTTTTTGTTGTTTTGCACTTTCTCTTTTCAAACATCTTAATATGTTTACTCCAGGTGTCCAAATCCATGAACGAACCAGTGTAAATCATGTTCTTGTGGAGAAGGATCATGTCACAGGAGTAGAGACTGACCGAGGCCCCATTGAGTGCGAGTACTTTGTCAACTGTGCTGGACAGGTGGAAACGCTTTAACATATTTACTGCTGTTTTTTTTTTTGTTTTTTTTAATTGTGGGAGTTTTTGCTCCTTTTAAAGATATCTAGTCTCAGCAGTATATCTGAACATATTTAAATACTGGGCACGGTCTTGAAGGCTTGTTTACACAAACAAACCATTACTCTTACCAAGTGTTATTTTCTGTTCACTGATTTTACAGTGGGCGTATGAGCTTGGCCAGAGTAGTGAAGTGAAAGTGTCAGTTCCCCTGCATGGCTGTGAGCACTTCTACCTCCTCACCAAACCTCTACAGGAGCCTCTTTCACCTAATACACCAGGTGATGAAATGCAGCCAAACTCAGTTATTTGCTGACATGCCTCTAAAAGGGTGCCAAAGGTTGCTGTCTCTTTTTAAACTATGGTTGACCCATAATACTGATAGTGATAAAAAAAAAAAAAAGCATTGAGTAATTAGGCATTAATTATTTGTCACTCATAACTCATTGAAACAAGCAAAGAAAACTATAACAGAAGTGCAGAATATAACTTCATACTGTACCACATTTTTGTGTATAATAGAACCGGTAATGGTTCATTGTTTGATATATTAAAGCAAAGGACAAAAGTTAAGATGTGAGGTTCATACATATGAAGTTTGACTGATTGTTAACTTGTGACTCTACATAGTGGTGATGGATATGGATGGAAGGATCTATGTACGAGCCTGGCAGGGTGGTGTTCTGTCAGGAGGCTTTGAAAAGAACCCCAAACCCATCTTCACAGAGGGCCGCAATCAACTAGAGATACAAAATATGCAGGAGGATTGGGACCATTTTGGTGAGTCGTTAATCTTTTAACTTGCTTCTTCTTTTTAGTTTCTTTTAGTGTAGAGTGACCGAATTTGTAGAAACATTATTTGCAGAGAGAGGGACATTTATATGTTCCAATTAAAATTGATGGTCTGCATAAACAAGCTAAAATATCATTGTCCACATAAAACAGCATCATGTAAGTTAAATGAAAAACTTGGCATTTAATAACATTTTGTATTTATAACACCAATATAAAAGCTTATCTGTTTGTGCTGTATCGATTCATGTCATGAAAATTGTTTCCTCTTGTGGACAGCCTGTGCATTCTATAATGGTCTTGAAAGATATTTGTATCTGTAATACTTTAAGTTTGCGTCATGACGATTTTGTATTATCATTATATTATATCATCACAGTGTCTCAATATGCATTTTATAGCACTGAAAATAGCCACGTTTCATTACAATGACTGCATACATAGTCCTGTTTATGTGGTCTGAATGCAGTACATCTCAAAGTATTGTGACATATTTTTGCCACATCGTTCACCCCTAGTGTGAAAATGTCACATTCTCAAATCTGCAACACCTTTAATAGTTCATATTCTGTTTACACCTGCATTAGACATAATTCAACAAATTTGCCAAGACACCTGATTCTGCATGTTGCTATCTTAGCCTGACCATTTGTGCTTCTGAAACATTTGAATATATCTTTGGTACTTTAGAGCCAGTGTTGAGTGCCCTGCTAAGGAGAATGCCGAGCCTGGATTCCTGTGAGATCCACCAGCTGGTGAACTGTCCAGAATCCTTCACTCCAGACATGCGCTGTCTCATGGGCGAGACTCCAGGCGTGCATGGTTACTTTGTTCTGGCTGGCATGAACTCCTCTGGCCTAGCCTTTGCTGGAGGAGCTGGCAAGTAAGGAACAAGCTGAACATATATCACATTTTATTGTAATTTCTGAAATAATGTGCTTTTTTTTTAATGTTTTTTATCATGTGTACTCATGAGCTTTTTCACATATGACCAGATACTTGGCTGAATGGATGACGTATGGCTACCCAAGTGCCAATGTTTGGCCTATGGACATCAAGCGCTTTGGAAATCTGCAGAGCAGCCGCACCTTTTTGCGGCACCGAGTGATGGAGGTCATGCGTAAGTAGCACCATACAAAGTTTGCCACGACATGTTTTAAGAAGGAAAAGCTACTGACAACACATGCTGATTCAAACATTTGACATGTGCATGCAGAGGTATCTCACTGAATAAAGCCTGAATCCACAGCCTCTTCTTTTTTTTTAGTGGAATCTTTATTTCAAAAATCTCTTAAAGCGCTTTTGCCCCCTACTCTGAGCGAGTGTGAGAGTAAAAATTTGCTGTTGAACAAAAAAAATCCTTGGATCATTAACAAAGTTGTTCATCATAATTAGTTAGTTTACTGCACACTCTTATCCAGAGCCATGTACATCAGTGCTTAAAGTAGTCCACAACTGTTCTTAATACCTGTAAAGCTATACTTAAATCAACAGCTTACACTCATATGGTCAAGTGTAGCTCTTTTGAAGTTTCTGTATTATCAATATATAGTTAAGTCCTGAAAAAGCAAATGATGGTGGATAATGTTTTTACATCCTGTGTACATCTGAAGTCTTCATACTACATTGCTTATTCCAGCTGTTCATTGTGGTACTGTGTTCTTTTTTTGAAGAACGATTCAATTTTCCACCATATACTTGTCAAAATATATAATAGTCTTTCCTTTATCGTGAGTGTGAGAGATTTTTTTCTATTCTGGATTCTAATAATTTTCCTCTTTCCCTCTTTGTTTTCCATCTCATTTCCCTCTCTGATGACTTTAGCCCTCCTGTATGAGCTGAAAGTTCCAAGGTGGGACTTCCAAACAGGCAGGCAGCTGCGTACCAGTCCCCTGTATGACCGATTAGACACCCAGGGGGCACGTTGGATGGAGAAACATGGCTTTGAACGTTCCAAATATTTTGTCCCTGTTGGAAAGGGTGAGGCACTGTCTATGAGGCATATGGAGGCTAAAGAAGTATCTGCTTTGCCATACTCTTTGTTGCAAGCACAGCAGTTCTGTTTATTAAATGCTCCTTTTTTCTGCTCTCTACCTTCTCAAATCCAGATTTGCTGGCCTTGGATCAAAGCAAAACATTCTACAAACCAGACTGGTTCGACATTGTTGGTGCTGAGGTGAAGTGCTGTAAGGAGGCAGTATGTGTCATAGACATGTCCTCCTTCACTAAGTTTGAGCTCACGGTGAGTAGTTACATAAAAATGTATTATGTCTGAAGTATTTTTTCTGTGTTTGATGGCATGACTTTTTCAGTTTTCAGTGATTTGCCTTAGAAGTTCCTTGTATTTATTATTATATTAGTAACTTTATATGCTCCTTTCTTGAAATCTCCTCAGCATGTGCTGGTTGTATTTTTATTGTCATTTCAATATTCATTTCTGCAGTACGTGTCAGTGTGTATGCTAATAATAATTTACTGCCTATTAGCTGCTTTATTAGTGACATTCTGTCACGACGCAATCCTGTTTTTGATGAGGAGAAAGGAGAGTGCCCATGTAGACTGTCATAATTGCAGACAGGGTTTATTTACAAAAGGAAACAAAACAGAACAGAAACACGCAGGATGCCCGAGCATACATATCTCTACAGGACAGGGAGTTAGGGAAGGCTATGTAAGGGTATGCTACCGTGAGGGACTGAACAGAAAGGCAAGTCTAAATACAGGTGAGGATTAACTAAGGACCAATCTAAACTCAGGATGTAAAGTGGGGGAAATAACACAGGAGCGTGAGGTGATCAGTGTGGGATCAACTACAGGTGAGAGGGATCAGGTGATAGCAAGTCCCGTCACAGTCCGGGGTCTGTAGCAACCCTTGGTGGTTGCAAACGGGAACTGTCCCGATGTTCTGCGGCAAGCAGGCAGGAATCGTGACACATTCCTATATAACAAAATTTGCTTTTTGAGTACACTTGGAAACTCCTGACTTCCTGTCCATTTCTTCCTGTTAGTCAAGTGGGGACCAAGCCCTTCAGTTGCTCCAACAGCTGTGTGCCAATGACCTGGATGTTCCTGTAGGACACATCGTCCACACAGGCATGCTCAATGAGAGGGGCGGTTATGAGAATGACTGTAGTGTGGTGCGCATCAGTAAAAACAGGTTAGTGAACATGTTTTACTAATTTCTGTATTAACACACTTGTTTCAGCTGCTTTTCTGATTGGACTTTGATTAAATATATTTTCTTTAGCTAAGTGTCAGTGACCTAAGAGGGCAACAGGCCCTATTTCCAATTAAGCATGGTTATAGAGCAAGTCTAAATTTACCAAAATGGAATAAATTATATTTGATCTCTTTATGTAATCCACAAACAATGTCATTTTATATAGTTTCTTTTTCTTGCTTTCTGTCAGTTCGGTTCTTTTGAAGTGGACTCCCTTTTAAAACATTAGACTGTTTGTATACAGTTATGGTATGTTATAAACTGAAGAGCTTTAAATTATTTCACATCTGTGGTTCTTTTTGTGTGACACCTTAGTTTCTTTATCATCTCACCCACGGATCAGCAAGTGCATTGCTGGTCTTGGATCAAGAGTCACATGCCCAATGATCCGCAGCTTCACCTTGAGGATGTTAGCTGGAAATACACTGGTGAGAGAGAGAGAGTCCTGATTTCCCACATATTTGGAGCTTATTTTGATTTTATTAACTTTTTCAAGTAGTTGAATTAGATTACAGTTTCTTCTCTTTGACGTGCCACCCCCCCACCTATGCAGCTCTTAATCTCATTGGTCCTCGGGCGATGGATGTGCTATCTGAACTCTCCTATGTTTCTATGACTCCGGAGCATTTCCCCTCTATGTTCTGTAAGGTGAGTTGCAGCATTGCCTGTGTGTCAGTTTTTTTTTTTGCTCCTAATAAAACAGCAAATTGGATGCTGTACGGATTATTTTTGTTTGGAGTAAACGTTACATTAGTGCTACATGTTTCTGAAAGCATGTTATGTTCACTACAGGAAATGAGTGTTGGCTATGCCAATGGAATCAGGGTAATGAGTATGACTCACACTGGAGAGCCAGGCTTTATGTTGTACATCCCTATAGAGGTGAGTTGCAAATGCACTTGCTGCATTACCTCCTCACCTTGTATTGACTTTAATTTTTGTCTTTTAATCTGTTTGCCCAGTATGCACTGCATGTGTATAATGAGGTGATGTCCGTGGGTCAGAAGTATGGCATTCGTAATGCTGGCTACTATGCCCTGCGTAGTCTCCGCATCGAGAAGTTCTTTGCTTTCTGGGGACAGGATCTAGACTCTTTCACTACACCCCTTGAATGTGGCCGTGAGTTTCGTGTCAAATTTGATAAGGTTAGTAAAAGTTTGCAGTAATATTCATTTTATTCAGTAACACAGTGGGGCAAAAAATTATTTAGTCAGCCACCAATTGTGCAAGTTCTCCCACTTAAAAAGATGAGAGAGGCCTGTA
>JBBPDB010000019.1:6451178-6476892 GCA_037974465.1 Brachypetersius altus
TCTTTCAGATGGGCTAAGACCAGGCGTTCAAAGGATTTCATGACCACAGACGTTAAGGCAACAGGTCTGTAGTCATTTAGTCCTGTGATGGTGGGTTTCTTGGGGACCGGAATGATGGTGGAGTGTTTGAAGCAGCGACAAGAATAATATAAACTATAAAGTGCAAATAAATCCTATTAAAATATGTACAAAAAAAACCTCAATATGAAATAGAAAGTGCAATGCTGGGTATAAATAGTATAGATAAGTAACTTACAGTTAGGGGAATTTCTAAAGACACAGATGGCAGTCCAGAGTATGATATTACACTTAGTAGAAATCAGTAGTATGTAATAGTGACGTAAGTAGAAATATTCACATAGTAAGACTACAGCACATAATTAAATGATTCAGCAGAGTTTTTCACAGCTTCCCAGAATGGTAGTGATACGCAGGGATTAGATTACTATTTTGCTATGATCTCATACAACAGAAGCGAAGCCTAGATCAGCACCACTGCTCTGACAAGCTTCATGAACTAGAGCTCGGTTTGGGAAAGAAAGCCACGTTAGAAATCTCAGGTGTATACTGCCCTCTAGTGTTTGTGATTAAAAGCACTTTGGGAACTGACCACATTATTTTTAGACCGGAAACAGAGCAGTGCCGATTGTCCTTTCAGAAATGAAAACGTGATCCAGAAGTGTGGAACCCAGAAGCATAAAAGCATTTGAAGAGAACTGTCGGTGCTAGATAACGTCACGAATATTGGAAATATCTGGGACATTTCGCTCGTCCTCACAGGGAAATGTTTTCCGCTATATAACTTTGATGATTGAGGTTAAGGTTATGGTTACGTTTAAGTGTATGTGTAGCATTACTGAGATACATTGGAATGTCCTCACAAATATAGTAATACCAATCTGTTATCTGCAGTCAAAGCGTGGACACACCCCACAGGAATACAAACTTCCGCACTGGGAAAAAAGTGGAGAGTTCACTCAGTTTAAAGGCTCCCAAAACACCAATTTACACTTCAATCGTGATAAAATAATTACTTTGAGAAGTAACCCATAGGCAAATGTTTGTTGATGTAAATGTATAGGCAAACGTATGCTGATCATGTGAAAATCAATTTTGCGCTCGTCTGTGTCTGTTGTTTCATACACATGTGTTCGTCCAGACCAGCCTGTGTCTGACTCCAAAATGTCATGTCCATTGTGTTATAACTGCACTTTTGGAAACACGTTTCCTTTAATACAGTGACGAGTCACGGACGAGTGACGTCTTTTACTGGATGTGGGTAATACGAACCGCCCAATTCGTGATAATAGTTCTTCTTCAAGTGAATGTTCAATTTAAGCACAGAGGCTATGAGGGGTCTCTGACAGGGACCGCCATGCTCCAGATTACTGCTACAGCTCTTGTACTCTGCTGTGTGCTTGACTGGGGTAAGTTTTCTCTTTTATTCACCCAGAAAGACCTCCTTTTTCTTACTTGTGCACATTTTGGCAGAGGTGGGCTGCCTCCAACCGTCCTCCAGCAGCAGTGTAGCTTAAGGACTTTAGCACAACTAAACTTTTATTTAGCTGCTAAAATAAACACCCCCCCCCCCTAAAAAAAAGGATTTGTATTTATAATTTCGTTAAATTTGTATCGTATACTTTTTATTCTATTGGTTAATTGGTTGTGCTGCTTCTACTTTCTTCTCTTGTACTTTCTACTGCCGTAGTAGGCATTTTCCACCTGTGGGTAGGAAAAGATGTCCTTTATCTTACTGTTGCTTATGGCGGAAGTGGGCATGCCTCAAACTGTCCTCCAGCAAAAGTGTGGCTTTTATTGACATGAGTACAAATACAGTTTTATTTAGCTACGAAGTATCCAAATGAATAAAGGTTTGAATTAAAACAAATATTCATTTAGTTCCCCTCAGAACTGCAGTTAATTACGTCCAGCCTCTATCAGCAAAATGTGTTAAATTGTTCCTCTCTTTTTGCTTTTCTTCTTCTATTTTGCTTGTTTTTTATGTTAAAGCTCGAGAATGGGAAGCCTGAACAGTAGCAAATCAGTGAAATGACCCCAACTACGACATACACAGTTTTATTAAATAGTTCAACTTGACTTGATTATCATCTAAAATATATAGGGATGCAAAAATAGAAGACACGTCAGAATGCTGGATGTTGGTGACAAGGTGTGTGAAACTTTGTAACAGCATCCACAGCCTACAAGAAAACAACCAGAATGTTAGATATATTTCAAAATGACCTGCATGCAATTTTAGACAGTATATAAAACTGGATTCAGCTGGCTTTGTTTCTAGTGCCCTTAATAGCGTAAGTCATTAGTAATGTAGTGTTAGGACTGTGTCACTGCTATGCCAGTCATTTAACTTGCGCTTTTGTTCTGGGTGTATATTTGCACTGTGGATATTAAATGTGAGAAACTAGTGCTGTTGTGAATTACAATTATCGTTATGCTTCTAGAACTGTGTAGTTTAATAGAGACTTTATCCCTTGTCTACTGCAGGATGCTTCTCTAAGAGTGTCCACACTTTAAGCCACGTCAAGCAGTACAATGTAGTGAGACTTCAGAAACTGAGCAGCAGGAGCCGAAGGAGCATCTCTGATCAGGTTGATAGCTCATATCCCCCCTAAATACTGTCAATACTGTTAGTGGGTATTACATCCAAGGGTACCATTGATTCTGTGTTGGTTTCCTGAACAAAGAAGTAATAAAGATTTTCATTCAACAGGGAATCTTAGGCATGGGATCAAATAGCCAAGAAAAATATCCAGAAGAACTTCAGTATCTATTGTTCTTTAATGGAAATAATCACACGGTTCACTTGGAGAGGAACAGGTACAGCTCCTAAAAGTTGTGCAACAGCCTCCACATTAAACAAAAAATCCCAGTTCCATTATAGTGTGCAATATTTGTATTTATTTTTGGGGTTTTTTTCAATGTCTTCTTTACATTTTAGACTTCTGGTTGGACATAATTACTCTGAAATATATTATAAAGAGGATGGATCAATCCTGACCACATTTCCTAGACTTGAGGTAAGATTGTCTCTTCATGTTACTGGAAAACATTGACCAGGGAGATCACTTTAATCACTGAAGAGTTGCTATTTTCATTATCAACATTAAAACATATTATTCAGTTATTGTCATAAATAATTCAGTTGCTATTGGAGCAGCTGGCAACCTTAGTGGTTAGGGAGTTGCCCCTGTTATCAGAAGGTCATGGGTTCAAATCAAAGGAAGTGGTGCTAGTGGCACCTCTGAGGTACCCATGAGTAAGGTAACCCACACACTGCTCCCTGGGCCCCCACTGTTGGTGGCTGCTTTACTTGGTTAAGTGGTTGAAAACAGAGAACAATTTTATCCCCTGTCAGCTCAGCAGGAAGATGCTGGACTGGGAAGCAACCAAAAAAGAGTTTGAGTTCCGCCTTTTCACCAAAGAGCTGATGGGGTTAATGGGCCTTGCGCTAGGACAGCTGGTGACCTAGTGATTAGGGAGTTCCCCTGCAATCAGAAAGCATAGGTTCGAATCCCAGGACCAACATGTCAACTAACATGTGGTTCTTTGGGGTTGCTACATTTCTGAGTGTAATTGTATTTCCCCTTCCACATGCTGTGTGTTTATAGTGTCTGTACTCATTTGTTGAGCATGGACAATAAACAGCTTTCTGTGTTGTAGGACCACTGCTATTATCACGGTCGTATCGATGGTTTGGAAGACTCATCAGTCAGTGTTGGAGTCTGTTCTGGAATGAGGTAATTAGTATGATACATTTGTTATTACACAGCCACTTGCAGGCAAATGCAAACAAGAATAGGGTCTGGCCTCACCCTGCATAACAAATTCTACCTGGTATGCCTGTCATGTATTTGGGCTATGCTGTGTGTCCTGCAGAGGGTTTTTGCGGGCTGAGCAGCAGTTGTATCTGATTGAGCCTCTGAGTGACAGCACTGAGGGAGACCATGCCCTCTATAAACAAAAAGACCTGATGATGGACAAGAGAGAGTCAGATATAACCATCTTTGACAGAGAACCCAAAATGGCAGGCCTTTTCAAACGCAGTAGCTGGGTATGTATTTTCAACATCACTACTACTTGTTGCTGACCTCTAAATTATTCTCCCACAACAAATGTATTCTTTTATAAATACAGTAACCCCCAAGTTTTACGCGGATCAGGAATCACTGATTTTTTTTTTGAGAACCTAACTCAAAAAAAATTTTTAAATGGATTTCCCCTATCCTCTGCCTTTTTAAAAAAACTTTTTTGTGGCAATTAATATATTTTTTCTGGATGTTTTCACACAAGGGGACATAGGGCAGGCTGTAGCCGACCTGGAAGCACTTTTTTGAATTCCACACCAGGGTGGAGCCTCTGCACGTGATTTCCCTACGGTGCAAGCACTCAGACACTTCAAACTCCACAGTTCAATTGATCTTCAGTAGACCTTTAGAACAAGCCCTCATTTGTATTTTTAGCCAGAGTAGATCAGGGGTTTTTCCCCGAAAATCGTTTGCGTCGACGAGGTGTCCCAATACCTTTGTCCAGTGACCTTCCAAGTTGCGTATCTCGGCGGGGAATTTAAATTAAAAGAGGCAGTTTACCTTTACATTTTCATTAAGGGTAATGCATTAAACTGAGTTTAAAATGAAATTAAAGTGTTCTGGAAGCATATCTATGTAACCAAAGAGACAAACATCAAGGAATAAACAGAAGCATGGCAATATGATTCCAACAAATGCATGATAGGTCGAAGTGTCTGTAAAGATAATGTAGAGGAAGAAGATTCTTTCAGGTTGAGTGGGATTTTTGTGTTGTGTACAGCTTTTCTAAACAGCTCTTTGAAACACTTGTGAGAGGAGATTTAAGTAATTATATGTGTGAAGCAACAGTTACACCAAATTTCAATCATTTTTTAAAAATATTTTAGAAAACCGAGTCTGCCTTTCGTACTCCGAGATACGTGGAATTGTTTCTTGTTGTGGACAATACTGAGGTAAGAGCAACAGTAACAATATTGAAATATTTTAAAACACACATTTTACACTTTGTCTTCAAAGGACAGGTCATGCAGACTGAATAACGAGTGACAACTCTGTATATCCCTCTTGCAGTACAAAACCTTTGGCTCAGACACCAATGCGGTCCGGACAAGGATGATGGAAGTTATAAATCATGTTGATAAGGTATAATTTCTTGCTGTTTGCATTCAAAAGTTACTCAAAAAGTGGGGTAAAGTTTGGTGTAAAAATACTAGTGGTGGGCCGTTATACCTGCCGGGCCGTTATATTGTATACCTAGCCGAATTACACTGTAGGGGGCGAGAACAAGTTCTGCCTACTGTGAAACAGGGACGTCATTAGGACGGAATGACAAGGGGGCCTAGCCCCCAGGGTTGTAGGAAGGAATTAGCTGGTATAGAGGGCTGAAAACTTTTCACCAAACCTTTCCTTTCACTTAAGGAAACAAGTAAAGTTAAGCAGCGAACAGTTATGGACACTCATAGTATTGTTCTGTTGAACTGAGTACAAACGGCGCTACCAGAGAAATATTACTGAACGGGCTCCGGTTGTTACTCGCTAACAAGCAGCGCCGTGTAGCTTCGCCTGGGTTGCCAGCAATGATCTCCCTTCTAATGTTAAGTTATAAAAACCCTGTGTTAAGCTTGCCAAGTTGTTTTTGTAATTTAAGTCCAAAGTTTTCACAGAGCCTTTTTCTTTTTCATTACACTGCAGGCAGCTGTAACTACAATCCTGATAGCTGCAGCCTTCATTGTAACTTCCTGGCCAAATCTTTTAAAATGTCCAGCATAACACTCAGAACAGGATCAGCTGCCCTTTCACATAATCCTATGTCAAACTAGAAATGTAGATACTGCTCATACAAATGTGACAATTCCCAAGAGTTGCCCATTGTTTCCAGATATGAGCCCTTCTGCTGGAATTCATGTCTGAGGCTCAGCCGTGCTGGGCCTGTCCAAAGCTGGGGGTATTGGTTAAATTCCCCAAGGAATTCCTCTCTCCATTGTCAGAAAACACCAACAGATGGATGACACTACAGAATCAGGAACGTCCTGTTTTCCTTGGAGTGCACCGAGGCATTGACAAATTTGCTTGTACAAACTGCACGCCAAAAGAAAGGAACCAAACAGATGTTTTACAAACAAAATGTTTTACAAAATATTTCCTGAATATTCTAATTAATTAAATGTGCCAACAACCAACACAGCATATTTTGGCATCTAGTTTAATCCATAAAGATTTTTCAAAGTAATACACTACTTTGCATTGATGCTGTCATACTCTAATTGGCTGAAAACAGCTCTTTACATTGAGTGTTTTTTAATGCTTTTCAAACTCCCACAGAACAACAGCATAGAACAAACCCGTTTGTTCTATGTTAATGAACATATGACTGTCCATAAACCGCTGAACAAATAAACTGTTTGTGTGAAGTTTTACAAAGTTTTACGTTGCTTCCCAAATTTGGCACATAATGTATGGTGCTAGGGCAGTATGAGGGGAGCAAGGACCTACTGGCAAATGTCCATAGGCTGGAGAAAAATGCAGAGAAAAATAAATACGTTTCAAACTATTGTGTACCATGTTTATAAATCAAAAGCTTCAATTTACATGCCATGCTATCTTCAAAGTGATATAACCCCTTACTCAGTTCTAAACCTTAAGGTCTATCATACAGTAACTTCTATAAATTACTATTGTGAAACTAAAATGTAAGTTATGTAGTTAGAGTGAGGATCATCACTGATACAGGAAACAGTCATTAAATTCCTTTTAAGCCCATGAGAACTCCCAAAGCTTCCCGATTTAGAACTCGTATTGTGAAATGAAGAGTGTGATCTTGGTGATGTAGCGACCAATCTGCACCCTTCTCTCCAACTCGCTCATTTCAACCTCCACCTCCAGAGTGGCAGGGCCTGGGATGGAGCTGACTAGTAGCAGCTGACCAGTCTGCCGGTCCGAGCGCTGTACGGTGAAGTGTCTGCGACCACGGCCACCCAGCAGAGCAAAGCGGAGTGTGTCTCCCAGCACGCGCACAGCTGACACCCGGAACATGACCCGTGGGGCGGACAGGTTAGACACCAAGGACATGTAGTGATAGGACACAGAGTTGGGAGCCTGTGAACAGGCCTTATTGTCCACAAGGCAGGGGTTCCTCTCACAGCGCCTGGATTAACAAAAGTAAAAAAAGCTCAATTACATTGTAAACTGCCCATAAGTGTTTTCCTTCTTTTGCCATTTTTCTATAATATTTGATGTGCTGTATCTGATTATCATGTACAATAGTCTACCATGTGTAACATTGTGTAATTTTCGTATCAGGTGCTAAAACATTATGAACAATATCTTATTATTATGTGCAAGTCTTACCATTTTCAATATCGTGTGCGGTTTTCTTATTGGGTGCTAAATCATTTAATTATGTTTAATAGTCCTTCCATGTGAAATCACTACTAATGTCAATATACATGAAAAACATATTGGTAAATTTGTATTATATGAGTTTGTTTGCAGAGATTTATTCAGACTTTATATTTTATATTTTTCTTGTCTTTGTGTGACTGCAGTTGAAACATGAGCAGTTTTCTAGAGGATCAATAAAGTTTTCTGATTCTGACTTTCATAGTTATTCAAAACTTTCCTGCAAATGCACATTTTACTATATAAAACTAATACTTTTGGTATTTTGCAACTCTTTAAGTTCATCTTTAGACCAAAATGTCTTTCTTGCTTTTGTCTATGTTGAAAATCTAAAGGTGGTTTAAGCACCAATTTGAGGTTATATATGATTGAGTTTGGTCTTATTCCTAAGCAAGGACATCTGTCAGTTATTCATTCTGTTCTGCAGCAAATCAGCAAGATATAAACAGCTGGCTTTTTAAAAAAAAATTAAAAATTCAGTTGTTGAATGAATTAAATCTATACATCTGTCATTTTTTAGTTCCACATGAAGCCTGGCACTAGGTACTTGCTGCTGCATTCTCTTCATTTCAGTTTATGCATGGTATTCTCAGTTTTCTCAGTCTGAGACACAGTGGCTGTCTCACTTGTAGATGGCTCAGCCTCAGGATCTTCTTTCAAAATACCCTCTTTGTAACCATTTATCCATGATGGATGAATTCCAC
The DNA here is from genome assembly GCA_037974465.1 of Brachypetersius altus. Lineage (NCBI taxonomy): Eukaryota > Metazoa > Chordata > Actinopteri > Characiformes > Alestidae > Brachypetersius > Brachypetersius altus. The sequence continues at coordinate 6,459,328 of JBBPDB010000019.1, forward strand.
ATGGTCAAAAAGGAAATGTTTACATGATCCTGCTAGCATGTTGCCAGACCAATCAACCAGCTGGATTAAAATATGATGTTTTTTTTTGCCAATAATTAAAACAACCTTAAAATGTCATTGAAGTTACATTTGTTAAACCTCTAACATTTTTTACAGTTAAAAATGGGTTAAAGTCCTCTAGCAGTACTTAATTACAGCCTTGTCAACTTATAGTCTGACTAAAGTCAACAACATATACTTACGTGGGTGAGGTTTTCACATAGGTTGCATTTCGGATGCGTGGGCACTCCACCTTGACACACTGAAATCCTCCATAAGTGTTGACACACAGTTGATCACGGGTGCAGTTGTTCTGCCTCGTGGCACACTCATCAATATCTATAAATAGGAACAGACAGGGTACGTATATGTGAAAGAAAAAATATGCTCTCTTTAACCACTTTAAGCAGGAAAACATCAGTGCACATGGTCAAAGCCTGAAGCCAGCATTTCTGTCAGTGTACTTGAAAAAAAATGAGTGATCATGACTCACCTCTGCAGCTACGGCCATCTCGGGTCACGTTGTAGCCCACAGGGCATGTGCAGCGGTATCCACCAGGAGTGTTAACACAAGCATGTAAGCATAAACGACCTGCCTGTCCATTGTGGAATAGTTCACACTCATCAATGTCTGAAAAAGTCAGCAAAACATTGGGCAGCACTTCACTTAAACTCTGCATAACGCTGACAAAAATCTGTCATGACAGATTATGTTCATTAACATAGCATCATACAGCTTATAGAGTCACGCAGCTATTAAGAGTTATGGCAGATGTGTATGCAATATTTGTCATTTGACTTTAAATTAGCATGAGACAAACTGTTATTTTAATGTAGCTGGAGTCAAGTAAAATACAGTATTATCAAACGTTTGCACAGATTCACAAGATTTTTATATGTGCCCTATCATCCCTGATCTAACTATTTTTAAACAATGTCGCAAGGAAACATTGCTGCAGTTTTAAAATGTACTGTTTATTCCTCCCAAATGCAGAGTCCACATCTGAAAACAAAACTGGAAAAACAGCCCATTTTGGTATAATTGTTTAAGTGACATCATATAAACCTTGTTCACTCTACAGCAGTTTGGCTCACCCATTGAGTGCTCTTGTTATTAAAAAAACAGGTAGTGACCATTAACATGAATCTGTCTTAAAGGCACAAAAATAGTCTGTTAAATATTTAGGGATAAACAAAGGGCTGGATAAAGGACATTTATTTTTTCACAGCCACATAAATGTCCTTAGTGTAACGCAAGGAAAAAATAAAACAGAAAAAGTATTATACAAACCCTTTAAGAGTTCTTTAAGTTCAATCAGGATGGTTAGAAAGGGCAAACCAAAAATGTGGATGCAAAATGCAAGATGTGGATGCTCTAGAACAAGAACTGGAAATCACTGAGCAAACAGAACATATTTTTTAACCAAGTGGTGCAAGAGTATGTGATATTACTTTTATCATTATAGTTACTTTTAATTTTCTGGGTTTTTTTTTTTATCTACTCTGTGGCACTCACCTGTGCAGATGCTGGTGTCCCGGCCTGAAATAGTGTATCCCGCTTCACAGGTGCAATGGGTGGTGCCCTGTACCTGACTGCATTTGGATGGTCGCACAAACAGAGATGGCGTCACTAACGGAAATGAGGTGGCAGCCGCCGCTCCAGCGGTGGCAGCAGATGTGTTGGTTATGGTGACAAAAACTGAAAGAGGAAGGTCATGTTTTTGAAAGGTTAGCCTGCTTAAGTACTCATGTGTATGCAAATTTCTACTCTATGAAAATGGACAGTCATAACTATAGCTATATGATGCATGTCTGTCAATTTTTTGTGGTTTAGTGTGATTATTACAGTGTCAGAAACTACACAAATAAGCCTATTTGAGTTATTTAACAGCTAGAAGCAGTATGCAGCAAAAATGTGATAAATCAACCCTACAGTTTCTGCAATGCTAAATTTAAGGGATATAAGCTTCTATTAAATTAAAGCCATTTTAACCTTGTAGCTCCAGGTCTCAATTAAAGAAGCAATCCTTGTACACCAAACATGTTTTGGCACACTGACTCAATGAGGTGAATAGGTAAACATCATATAAAGTAGAATTGTGTGCAAAGCTGCAAATATCTCAGCATCATGATTCTGAGTTGGTCACCGTGTTTGTGGCGGCCTCAAACATGTCGGCTTGCTAAAGAAAGCAAATATGAGACCAAAGGACAGTTGCAGTAGTGTGTGGAGGTCAAGACGCATTTAAAAGTCCATTAGCCAATGTGAGTAAGTGTGTGTGTGGGCATGTGTGTCTGTGTGTGTAGGGTGGGGATGTGTATGTTCTTCTTATGTCTTTGGCTGGTTTCAAAACCTAAATGAATCCTGCATTGGTTTTTTGCTTACATTCCCTTGACTCCAAGCTTTCAAAGGTATTCACTGTTACCGTACATTGGTGCTTGAACACTCTTAGATATACACATAGGTTTTCTGCTTACAGAACAAGAAACAGAACAAGTAAGAATGCACTTACATGTAGGTGTGGGAGACTGACAAGTCGACCCAGCCCACCCTTTGGCACAATCACATGTAAACCCATTCACTTCATCCGTGCATGTACCCCCATTGGCACACGGTGAGGAGGCACACTCATCTATTTCTGAAGAAGCAAAGGGATTCAGCCATTAATCCAGGACTAAGACCAACCAGATGCATACAGGCATACAGTGCACTGTTTAAAAAAAACACACAGCATCTGTGAACTGGAAAATGAAAAAGTCCATGTAACTTTATACCACTGATGCAAAGATTAAGCCAAGTATGCACAGCGCTCTGCGGTTTCAGAGAGAGCTTTCTCTGGTGCTGATGGAGCGTTTGTCAAGCACAATCAAAACGCTGGCCTGCTGTCTGGAATTAAATGGTCTGTAAAACAATGCATGGGGCCAAGCTGAAACATTATGTGGAGATGGGCACCGAAATACAAAAGGCAAACGAAACTCAATCGTGCTGAGATGCTTATGAAATCGAAAACTTTTTTCCTGGGAGGAAAAATGGGGGTAATGGCATGAGCACTGTGTGAAACAGCAGTACAGAGATGGGCAAAAAATGAAAAACAATGATCATGCAGTCAGGGAAATGAGGGTGATGGGTAGAGTAGATAAAAGATAAGTGATGAGGGTGGAAAAGAGGGGGCTGTGGGTAACAGAAATAAAGGCTCAGCTGATACTGAGCTGCATACTATTAAGTTGGTGTATCAGTTCATTCTGTTTCTGTATGGCATCCTGCCGCTTACTGTTATTTACAGAAATGGACAATTGAAAATTATTGTTATAAATAACTATTATCATTTTATTCAAAAACTAAAAGACAATATGAAATTACATGCATTACATGCTCTGATGCAAGGGTGTGATGATTTATGCATGCAGTTTGCATGATGCAAATTGTGTAAAAAAGCTTCTATTACTTTTTGACTACCATAGCTCCCTAATTTACAAAGCATTTTTTGAATGAGTGGTTATATTTAGGGTAAGGGTAAAATTGTGTAAAAATTGTTTTTTTTTCAATTAAGGCTTTAACATCTTAGGTCTGTGTATGGTTAATTAACACTCACCCTTGCAGACCGGTTGTTGTCCGCTCCAAGTGAGTGACTCCTTGCACTGGCGAGTCTCAGACCCCACAAGCTCATAGCCCAAATCACATAAGAAGTGGAGTTCATGCCCTGGAAGGAGAACCCTTCCCAGTTTCTTGCCATTGAGAGGAGCATCCAGTTTTGGACAGGTAACTGTGCAGAAGCAGAGATCATGTGTGTATTTAGTTAATGCAGGGCATCATAATTATGTGGCTGTGGCTTCTATCACAAGGCCATAGTAACATTCTGATGTATGGCATTTAGGGCACACTTCTATTCACATTTATTTACAAAAGTGCTTTCTTCATTACATGGAAGAAGTATCCTATAAAAAGCCACAGTCTAAACATACAAAGTTATGGCACTATCAGAAAAGAGAACGTAGAAAAGGTCAATTAAACAGATACACAATACTATGACTTTCCATTTAGGGATGGGCAGTGTAATTATGTTATAGTTATCACCGTAAACAAAATACTAGTTACACTGTGTTTAGTTAAAACTGGATCAGATGTCTTCCAATTATGATCTTATTTACATTTTCCCAAATTTAGTACAGTTATAGTATATCTAATATGTAAATATATTTAATAGATATAATGTAATATATTATCTAAAAAATACATTATATACATTAGGGGTGTAACGGTACACAGATGTCACGGTTCGGTACATACCTCGGTTTTGAGGTCACGGTTCGGTACAGTTCACGCAAAGTTAAGCAACAAAAAGTTTAAAGAATTAGTTGTAGTTTGTTTTCACTTATTTTAAATAAACAGCAGTGAATTAACCAGTAAACACACACACATGTAAGGCAGCAGAAGTGTTACACCAGTAGGTGGCACTACTGCACCACACTACGACCCAGGTTTATGATTTACTTGCGCTTTTTGATCCCTCTGTGATTCCGTATTACTTCAATCACGTCTTCTCCTTCGTACCGTTTATTCTCCGAAAGACATCATGTACCAAACTGTGACCCATGTACCGTGATGGTTCGGTACGAATACATGTACTGTTACAGCCCTAATATATATATATGTATATATATATATAATTGCCAAATTTATCAGGTCCAGTTAACATAGGTGCACTTTGTAGTTCTTTATTTGAAGAAATCCATATGCATTTTATGCACCCATTTTAAACTGGATACATATATGGATAAACATTATTATAGAATAATACTCTTTATTTACAAACTGTAGTCCCCTATTTACCCCCATTTACCAACAGTCAGGACCACCAGTCAGCAGGTATTATCTGTGTGCTGGATCAGTTTCAGGCCAGCAATGACTCTGACAGGGTAGTAGTGGAGGTGCAATGTGTGTGTGTGTAAGTGTGTGCTTGCACAGAGATTATCACACACGGCAGTGCTGCTGGAGTTTATAAACACTTTGTACACTTAGACACATCTAACCTGTTGATCCACCTTGATGATTTAAAGTTATTGATGATCATTCATATGCTGCACAGCTTGCGTCAGTCCTCCTCTAGTCTTTCATTTTGCTGATCAGTTTCTAGTCAACACTCTTGGCTAGATAGTTTTCAGATGAGTCTCAGCCCAACGGTGACACTGAGCTGGTTAGAAATCCCAGCAGCACTGCTGTGTCTGACACTCCGTGCAGCACACACACAAATGTGCCAGTAGCATGTCATTGCTGAACTGCTGGAATGGTGTAAAGGGGCCTAACAAAAGATGAAGAAATACAGATTGACAACAGTTTGAACTTAATTACAAACAAAATGCAAACATTTTAATATTGCATTTTTACACTTTTCCCAACAATAAATACTTAACTAAACACTGAAAGATCCTACCATTGTTGGCTTTGGCAGGCAGGCGTGCAGCGCTGTTCTGCAGCAGACTGAGCTTCTTCCTCAGCGTGCGGAGACTCTGCAGGTACGAGGCTTCATGTGCTGAGAGCAGTTTGTGAGCCTGACGCAGAGAATTCTGCAAATCCTGTGTCCCAGGACATTCTTGCTGAAAAACATCCATGGAATGTGTCTCTGTTCATTACATTCATAAATTTCCATAGATTTTCAAATTGTGGATAAGTCTATCAGCTGAATTATATGAATAACAGCTAATCACACAGATTTGCACAGTAGTAACACAAGATTGTGTCAGGTCAAATTAAAAATTGAAAAATGACTATAACTCCTAGACCATTTTTGTACACAGAACAGCGTGACTAGTTCTACTTAGCCTTGTCTTTTGGACTGCCAACCCCATGAATGAGGCAAGCTTGTGGTTTTATTCTGTGGAAGTTGTCCAGCTGTGAAAGATTCAGTGTTTAATGACGTCATCTATAAGAGGTGCCACTCTGGACGTGGAGGTAGGGGCTCAAAGCTGTGAAAGGCTGGATTGTACTTGTACGGTGAATGAACAGAGTGTACCCAGGGTTTAACATGCTCAGAGAGAACGAAAAAATCTCAAAGCATACAGAAACGTGGACTGTCTGGATCTTGGAAGACTGTCTTTGTTTCACATTATTTCAAGCGCAGTAATGCCTCTAAGAATTTTGTTTGGCCAGCATAACAGTAAAGACCAGTCAGAGTCCGTACTCTTAAGAGTACGGATAAAAGATAAAATAAAAACAACATGTTGTGGCCTAAACTGCACACAGTTTTAATATTATGTACTTTACTTACTTACGTATCTTTATTGTTTATTTTATAAATTGCTTTTATTTACCCAGTTATTTAAGATACAATATGTTCAAATAGGTAATATGGTGTGTTATTAACACATCATTTTCAAGAGTGCAGTGTAAATAAATGAACTCTAAATGGTCTGTTCGACAAGCTGATAGCACTCAGGGCTGTATTAAACGGCCAGGCTATTACAGACTCACTTTCCTTTTCCTCTCTGTTATATCCTCTAGACCTGCAGGCTGCCAAAGATATGTCACGTAACGTTGCGTGAGATCATTTTTATAATTTTATGTGAGGAACATTACGTGAAGGTTTTTGGCCAGGAAACACATGTTTGATAGTTTGTTTTAAAAAGCCCAGAATATTGCTTGGGAAATCAACATTAACAATAAATATTTCTTGGAACTCCTGGAATTTAAAAGCTTCTGAATGTTGCATCACAGTGAACACAGCTTATTTTGTTGATGCCTTTAAGATAGTTCAGGTCAGGTTTGACCCTCTTATGAAACACTGAAACCAATCAGTAGATGAGGGGTCCCTTGCCTCTCACTGGCTGGCCTTGGGGGGGAAATGAACTGTGGTTTGTTGTATGTTCTGTTTTCTCTTTTTCTTTCGTGTTTTTAAAAAAACAAAAAACAATTAGTGTTTTCATCTTGCAAGACTTACGTAAGTTTGATCAATATTTGCACATCCTGTGAAAACATCTGGATAGTTGATTATGAAGCAGGGGCTTGAGGGTAGTAGTTTGGGAGGGCGCTGTGCACTCTTTTTCATGGCTTCTGCAAAAGCATTTCATCCTGTTCACCCTCTTTTCACTCTATTACAGTAAACTAGATGAGTTACTGAACCTTCAGTCAAGCTCTTAATGGTTGTATGTACGATTTTCATATATAATTAAAATAATACAAAAATACACTCTGCTCTTTTTCCCATTAGGGAAATATGATCACACATTGGCTCTTTAACACAATTATTTGTCAGAACAAAAAAAACAAATATGGAAAGAAAACAGGCTCAGTAGATGTTAAACGTTAAGTGAGCCTAAGATGTGATGTATTTAGCGTGTTCGGACATTCTGTATAAATTAGTTACTAACTGACCTCTCTCTCTCTCTCTCTCTCTCTCTCTCTCTCTCTGTTAATTTAGATACATGACTTTTAACCATTTTCTCAGTTCAAACTTATTTTATTTTCTGAACCTACACCTGAGAGCTTATGAAACTACGACTGTGTGCTGAAGCTTTCTGCACACTCACATGCAACCACAACGTGCAGCTTTGATAGACAGATTTGAGAATTTACCAAGATTTGTTGATACCAGCAACATTACGTTCTTGCAATGCAGGGAATATTTATATTTCGAATATATGAAAATTATACAGTTTCAGTGAAACTAGCCAAGATTGAACAGTTTTCTACGGAAAAGAACCAGTTAACCAAGTACTAGCATTCACAGTAACACAGTACGGGAGTACACTATACCACAACATGGTAATAAAAGATAAAACAGTTTTGTTATTGATGTGTAGATGTGAAGATTCTTGCGCTCACCTGTCCGCGGATGGCGGGAATCCACGAGACGAACACGAACAGTAGTGCGAGGAGGTTTAGGCGGGTTCCTATCATGTTCCTCCGGACCTGATCCCTGCTCCAAGTCTGCTTAAACAGACAGAAGTCGACTCCGCGCTGAGATGTCCCTAAAGCTGCTTTATCTCGTTACAAAACTCCATACACCGCGAGGAGAACCTGGGTCAGCTTTAAGAGCCATCAAAGTGAAACCAGCTCCTTGTGGAGGGTAGCCTACATTTTTATAACCCGTAGGCTAATGTTTTTCTTCTTTTCCTTTTTTTGGCCTCCACATGCCAAATTCTCTCCTCATAAAAGCCGCTCAGTTCTGGTGGCCTATTTGTTAACTTAGAGAAGCAGGAACGTCAAATCCACTGCTCAGCACCACCTCAGCGGTACCAGGGTTAGATCCGTAGAGAATAATAGGAGATATTTTCTTATGTACCCTATATGGACAAAAGTATTGGGACGCACCTGCTTTTTGGGTTTTTTGGCTAGGCCCCTTACTTCCAGTGAAGGGTAATCTTAATGCCTCAGCATAAGACATTTTGGACAATACCTTAACACCGTTTGGGGAAGGCCATTTTCTATTCCTGCATGACTGTGCCCCAGTGCACAAAGCATGACCCTTAAAGACATGGTTGGACAAGTTCAGTGTGAAAAAACTTGACCCTGGCCCACACAGAGCTCTGACCTCAACTCCATCCAGCACCTTTGGGGTAAACTGGAACGGATCTTGCGAGCCAAGCCTTCTCGTCCAACATCAGTGACTGGCATCATAAATGCTCTACAAAATGAATTCGTACACAAACTAAAATCTTGTAAAAAGTCTTCAAAGAAGAGTGGAAGCTGTTATAGCTGCAAAGGGGGACAATCTCCATATTAAAGTCTGTGTATTTGAATATACTGTCATTAAAGTCCCTGAATAGTTAGGTGTCCCAATACTTTTGTCCATATAATGTATATAGAAGGAAGCTCTGCTTACAGCAGGCCTTGGTAATCTAACAACTGCTTTAAGAACATAAAGGTAGGTCTGCTGTGGTCAGTGATAATATTCTCATTGAATGTTGACATGGCAGTCGGCAAATTTTTGTGTGGCTGATTTTGGAAGAAACTTGCTGACATGTATTAGCTTTCCTCTTTATAGTTTCTAATAGAACAGGGTAGGCAAAAAGGATGATGTCTCTCAAAAACAATGTGATAATGGAGGGTCTGGTCTGGCTAAGTTGATGTGTTTCCACATTTGCTGAGCCACTTCACTGGACTTTGGGCCTCAGAGAACAAAAATGCAAGTGAGAGGAGCTAAGTGGTCCAGCTAAGCCACAGTGTAGAAACAGTCTGCCCTCTGCAGGGAGGCCTTTTATAGCCATGGTGCAGCTCAGGAGAGAGGGGCTTCACTTATTTAATGCTGACAATATAATGGGAACAATTTAAAATGACTTTGCCCACTTAACAGAGGACATCTAGGAGTCATAGGATGTGATGCCCCAACACCAAGTGAGCCTTGAAGTGGGTACTGGGCTGCGTTGAACACTGTTGGCGGCACTGCAATATTCATCATGCAATTCATTATATAAAAAACTGTAATAAAACACAACATAAAAATAACAGAGTAATGAGAACCAGAGAGGAAAGTGTTAGGAGCTCTCTTGGATCCCCTCATCTTTGTGTTTAGATTACACTCCAGGACCCAGATTTGAACTTGAAACCCAGCAATGCAGTTTATTTCCTTGATTTAAAATCCTAGACCCTTAAGAAGAAGCCTTATACAGATGATTCATTGGGAACGGTCATGTTAGATTACATTTAAAAACATCATTTAGACTTCTAATGAAGATGAAGGATGGTCGAGATGAAGAGAGAGCTGCTTTGCCTGACATGATTTCTGAAGTGGAGTGTTGGCTTTCCCTGCTCTGTGCAAATCAGGAATATTCTATCCAGATGCTAACACAACCATAGCTGCTCGCCCCATGTTGACAGCATTTCAGAGTGGGTTTGACGTGCCTATCCCAGAAACTCTTTTTGTCATTTGACTAGAAGTATTGCCATCATACAGCTCATAGCTTCAAGCCATGACAATAGTGCATGACTTTGAACTTGTTTGACATATGAGTGAAACACACAGTCCCAGATTTAAGTAATTAAACATCTATTAATCTCCTACAGGAATATAGGACACTGCAGAGAGAACATCATATACCATCTCAGAAAACAAAGGAACTATTATGCCAGACACCAATGCCATGGACTGTAGATAACAGTTCTTGGGAGTTCTAAGGTATGAAGCTCAACAAAAATAATCAGTCAATTTGACCGTGGAGCTCTCTAGTTACACATGAACATCACTCTTCTCTAAACATCTTAAATGAATGTGTTCATATATAGTTTTCAGTCAAAGCACACGAATGTTTTCTGTGTAAGCTTCTCTATGGGAAACATACCTTTGTCACATTTTCTCATAGTATTCTCACTCTTATTGATACAAAATCATAGAATGTATACCTTTTGATGAGGTAATATTACAGTTACACCTTTTGAAGAGATGATACTACTGTTGTCAGATTTCACGTCTATTAAGATAATACTACTGTTGTCAGAGGAGATAATACTACAGTTGTGTAATGTTCTGCCCACACTGAATCATATAGGTTTCACAAGCAGTGCAATCACCCAATTAGGGCAGCATTATATAAAATCTATGAATTATTATTGCAGTATTGGTCTCTGCAATGCTAATAATGCAGAAGGCTGCAATACACGCATGAGCCTCTAACCAATCACAGTATTTCTGACAGGAAGACCAATCACAGCTCCAGGTGAGTTACTAGAAGTTTTGATAAATTGAGGTCCTCATGTAATCCAACAAAAGTCAAAATTTTAACCATTAAAGGTGCTGACAAATCTATGTAAAATGTGCTGGTTTTGTGATATAAAATTGACTGTATGGATGAGTGAATGAATGTGCCAGTTCAGAAAAGTGATTATATGGGCCCTTTAATATCTTGAAAGGCATTGAAATCGCAAAGTGTGGCAGTAAAATTGCCTCATGTTCCCACCATGCTATCAGAACTATGAAACGCTCTGTGGAAGTACTGCTATTGAAGCTGAAAGAGTGAGAGAGAAAGGGGTGGGGCTGTGCTGTAGAGGTAGCGGGAGCTGGGTGGGACACAGCCACAGTCACACTTCATGTCTAAGTGCTGCTTCTCTGGCACAGTTCAGCTCCACAGCCATGAGGTTTTCCACAGGCCCTCCGCATTTAGCTCCGTTACTAACAGTTATTCTTTCAGTTTTGAGCACATGTACCAGCCGGACCACTGCACCTGAGAGGGGTAAGCCAAGATTTATTAGCATATTTCAGCAGTAATATGGGCCAAATCAGTCTGCAAGTTTGCAATGTAGCAAAATACTTTTGTAGGAGTTTGTATGTGAGGTATCAGCTGAAATGTGTCCTAGTTTAATTGATGGATCCTAAAATGGCTAAGAATATTACATTCCATACATATGTTAAGCTGATCTGTTCCAGGGAGCTGAAAATATGCAATAAGTAATCAGTAACCCAGCCTAATTAAGAATAACGTTTACTTTTTATTTAAAAGACCAACAACGTCTAGCCTATAATGTGATGCATTCCTACAGAGGTCAGGCTTACAGTCATGGACCAACAAAATGTAATTCGCCTACTGTTTCACATTTAATCGAAGAGTACAGATGACAGATGTTCAGGTGCAAATGTTCACTCAACCTTTACTAGCTCTGTAAAAGCACCTGTAACCTGATCTGTTTTTACTAATGTAGTGGGTTTGTATCCTTTCCCCTTTTTCTCAGTTCTGAGTGTTTTATATCATATGCAAGTTACTTCAGGACAAAAAAAAAGTTTTACCTTTTGCACACTTTACATTTTAATTGAAAAAAAAGATGTGTGCTTACAGACAGAAGACTAAAAGATTATGACAGTTTACTCATTTGCATATGCTGAAATGACATTTTCATAGATTTGAAGGTTAAGCCTTTATATTGTATATAGATATATGTATGTGGAATATTGTTCTTTTTTAGTTCTTCACATATAGTTTTTTAATTTAATTCTATTCTAGACTTTCATTTTAGAGCTTTAGCATTTTATTTGGACCAAAAAGATACGAAAACTGAAAACTAGTCTGTAGTATGTTAATAGCTGCTGGATGCACTGAGAAGTTCCAATGCAGCGAGGAGTTTTTAACTTCTGCTTCAGCTCTTTTTGTGTTCCTCTTTGTATGCTTTTATTTGAGCCTGACTCCTTATTGCATTAAAGCAAGAATGTTTTTACTTGACTGTGGCTTCAGATTATTCTGCTCACCCCTGTAATGTGAGAGTATTTCTGTGTAATTAATGCAGTGTTGTGGTTAATAAATATTGGCCCTTTGTGCGCTGTTTCATCACACAGTTTGACCCTGACCCTGTGCACCTCATGCCTGTATTTGGTTGCTATGGTGATCTGTACTAGCCGTAGAGTCATTACAGGCCTCTCTTTTATTCTAGGGCTTGGGGTGAAGGAGCGTTTTCAAATTGTTACACAGCACAATAGACTGCGCAGTCGGGTCAACCCCATGGCTGCAAACATGCAGAAAATGGTGAGTATTCCTTTGTTTGCTGAGGGTTCGTTAATGTAGGTCTACTGGTACATCAGCGTGGTTTTCTAGCCTCTTACCAGCTGCTGAGTCTTAATCCCCCACTTAGCATCAGGAAAGAATTCAAGGAGGTCCTACTGAATGGCGAGTGTACTTCAAACCAAAAGCTCTACATATGCCTAAGATGTCTGTTTTGATGAAATTTCAGAATAAAATACTGCATAGTATTGTGGATATTGCTGTCAGCTTTCCTTAATTATTCATTTGTTTTATCCTTTGTGTCTATAAAAGCTTTTTACTTCTCATAACTAAAGAACAGCCTCGACATACTCTAGATACTCAGACGACAGAGTGGTGAGGCCTAGCTTTAACATACATCACTGCTGAGTTATAAGCTGCTGAAACTACATATTCTCAGATAAAAAGGGGTTTCTGCATTTGCTCTCAAACCTCAAGGTCTTTTTCCCAGGATCCTTCTCTCTCGGCATCCATTTTTGGGTTAGTGCCAGAGCTCTTCATTAGGGCAGTGGGTTAATGGATCATAGCTCAGAGACCCCCAGAAAATTTCTGAGTGCCAACCCCTTGTGTACCAAATCAGCTTAATGCCTCTGCTTTTATTAGGAAGTATGCAGTGTGTAAAGGAATCGCCTGTTGAAATAACGCAAACAGTGACCTTGAATGCTTATCTTCTTTACAGATTTCCCACGCTTAATCCTGCTAGAGGTGCATAGTTTTGAAAACACCTAGCAGGCATTTGAAACACAACCCCCAAAGACAGTTGGAGCCTTTTGGGAAGCTATTCTTATTTCAAAATGCTGTTAATCCAAACAGAAGTCCTCTTTCTCTGAAAGATATCCTATATTGAAACAGTGATATCCCAAACAGTGGCATTTCACACACTTGGCTATCTGTGCTCACCGGCACTGTGGCATCATAAGCACAGCTGTTGTATGAGGGCACACTGGGGCGCTAATCCTGATGTCCATGCACTCTGTTTGGAATGGATCTGCCCTTATGAGCCTCCTCAGGTTTAGAGGGCTTGCCAGGCAGAATACAAACGACCAGTCCACATAATTGAGTCACTGTAGATAGCTCATGTCAGAGGTTGAGCTACAGTATATGACCCACATCTGCTACAACATTCAGTTGCAAAGGCTGGTGCATTTTATTTAGCTGTCTTATGTGCTTCACCTTTAAGCTCTTGGAGGACATTTTGAACCATTTGAAACATTATATGGTCTTGAAATGGTATCGTTTTGTGTGATCATAATGTTGGTTGTCTTAAATAAGCCTGCTTTAAATAGATGACACTACAAGAACAGTTAATGTGCAGACACTTGTGGATATTTGTCAAATGTAGCTAGATTTTTTTCTAGGGTCCTTTACAAAGACAGTAAACCTTTATTTAAAAAAAGGTCACATATCTAGACACTTGAAGCATTGCATGCACTGATAACATCACAAGATATTTTACAGTTTTTTATAGCGTATAGCAGAAAAAGAGGTTGGAGGATGTGTCATCATCTGTCTGCATTTTGCATTCAAGTCCGCAGTATTTCAGGTAATTTCCTCAAAGCCTCACAGTGGAGTTCCTTGGGAGTTGAAGAGGGATATTAAAGTGCTTTAGTGATAAATTTGAAAAGGCTTTGGGCTGAGGCAGCTTTGTGATTATCGTTCAGGAATATTTGCGCAAGAATCCATAAGAGAAGTCTGATTGTCTGTGGCTGTAAAGAGATTAGAGTCTCACACTGCAGCTCTAAGCCTTCCTTTCAGAGGGAGATAAGATTCCCTAATTTCATAAAATTTCTCAAATGATGGTCCTTTTTTCCCAATGACCCCTCTTATGGTTCTTGAAGTGAATGGAGACTGAGAGCATTTGGAATGATGGAGTGTGTAACTGAAAAAGAAGAGTTGGTGAAGTCTGTGTGTGTGTGTGTGTGTGTGTTGTGGGAAGGATCGCTCATTCAAACTTCAGTTGAACAATAATGAAAGCGAGGTCATTTCCTCTGATCTGTGTGGAGTGTGAAATGGAATATGAAGTGGAGAGAGGGTTGCTGCTTGGTGTGTCTGCCTGCATAAATCTAGTTTAGACTTTTGGCATAAAGAAATGAAATATTTTATTCTGTGTTTCTCTGATAAGTTCACATATAATAAATGAGTTGTTTCAACTTCTACAGCCAGCTCACTGTTCTTGGCTGTGTGCTGGTGGGGAGGGGGTAACATCAAGGCCAAACAAATTGAACAAGTGATTCAGGCACTCCTTTGTGCCGGCAGCAATCAGACCACATAATAGCTCCTGAGCCTCCCCCCATGCATAATGTCATAATGTACATTAATTGCACTTTGCACTCTTTGATAATTTATCTGTAACTCTATTTTCATTTAGTTTTTAAATGCATTGTGTGTTATTTCATTGCCATTTCTGCTACTGTAATAAATGAATCTCCACCTGGGGATTAATAAAGTATTGGTTATGTATTTATTGTGTTATGAGATGGCAAATAAAAAACGAAATATTCCGTTTAAAGGACATTTTTTATGCTAGCTGGTGAATGAAACCAGATAACACAAGGAATGTTTCTGTTAAGAAGCCAAAAATCTCATTGCAGCTATTATATTGTATGCTAGATAGAATGACTGTTGTTCATTGTTTTGATTTATGTGACCTTGGTAATTTCTAGTCGTGATTGGTCAAAACCTCAGAGATTCCCCATAGTTGTGTGATGTATTTATGAAATGCATGCTGGCCAGTGAAGGAACACAATTTAAAAATTTTGTGCCAACATGAAAAAAATGTAAAGTAATGAATTTTTCATGGGGCTAAGGGATATGTGCTGCTCTGCACAATACTGCTGAAAATAGGCAACATGCTACCCTCAGGCACTATTTTTAGACAGGCATGCCTCATTAACTGAATTTCTACACATGTAAGATAGCTCTATATAGTAGTTGATTTTGACAGTTGCATTATTTCCAGTTGAATGTTAATGATGGAACACATCAGGAATTAGCTTTAAATATAATCAAGGTTTTTGATACTATTAAAATAAACTGATAGTTTTTTTTTTATGTACAAATGTTCATTGCCTATTTTGTCCTGATGCATTCATAGCCACTGAAATGTGTTTAATCTTTAAAGTTTACTATTATTAATGGATTTTTAATGATGGTTTATCATTTAAACCAGTGACCAGTTTTTCTTTGTATATATTTATTGGAGTTAGGGAATAAAAGCCAGAGGGAATAATAATGGTTGTTATTGATTGTCAGAGTAATCTGTTTAACTCATTTGGATACATTTGGATACAACTTCAAATTGATTAGAGAGACTAAATATTTAAGATTATTGTAAATCCAAAAACAGTTTTAAGTTATGTGGCATTTCCATTTAGATAACCAGCTATCTGTCTATCCATCCAATGTCACTCAAGAGGAAATCATTTGAATGTGCTTGGCTGATGTAATTTATATAGAATGAGAAGAGGGTTGTTGTTTTTTAGCACACAGGCATTTGCAGTTTTCCTGTATGAGTGAACCCAAATGCACGCTGTCAGTCCCTAAGGAACCGTACCTCTAGAGACAAGCCCACTGGGTGAAAGAAAGCTGGCAGCATCTCTTAGGCTTTACAGAGAGTCGGTGTGGAAAGATAAGGCAGGTTGGGGAGGGCTTTGCCTAAAAGAGACCTGCTGATGGCCTGCCTGAGTTTCATCTCTCTGTATAGCGTGGGTGGGAATCGGATGGCTCGGATGACTAGGCCGTTGATTTGTGCCTGTGAGCGCTGGCTGTGTTCTCCCTCTCCCCCTTAGCCTGTATGTCATGCTGCCTGAAACAGGACCTGTTCTTGGGGGGCCCGCTGTGAAACCACATATGCGGAAACTGCCCCCTTCCCTTGATTTCACGCTGAGTTTTGGAATAGTGACAGCCGTTTCTATGGGAACATGTTACCACTGCCCAGACGTGTCATGCTGGAAGCCACATAGACACTCAGCTGCCATTCAAGGGTCAGAGGACGAGACCAGGTCAAACAGATTAGCTTGAGATTGACACATACACTGGCTTTACTTCTAAGCACAGTAGAGGTGTAAAGAAACTAGAGAAGAGGGTGTATGATACAGCAAGTCAGTCATACCTAGAGTCAGAGCATTCACAATAATGTCACAGCCTTTAGATGTGCTTCTGTGGGGCCCTTTCACTGGCAATTTGTCATCTCATGTGTGGGCTGGATGTAGGCCAGTAATGAGTCACTTCTCTCCTAGAGTCAGTTTGGTGTCACTTAGGGATGCACTGAAATTATTTTTTTGGACCGAAACTATTATTATTACATTATTAAATGAATGTTACAAAATTATGAAAATATTTATTTAGCATTCCAACAATGCACAATATAAAATTTGGCTAAAAGTAAGATAGCTGAAATATTATACAATTAAATATCTTCTCTCATAAAACAAGTATTAAAGTGCATTTTAATATTCTGAATGAAGTGCATGAACAAAGTAAATTCAGAAGTGCTTTAAAAACTCTTGAAAGGTATAACAAAATTCTCTGAAGGCCTATAACAAAAGTGTATCAAAAAACAGACTGGTACAGCCCATCTATTAACCATAATCACTGGAAAACTTTCTTGTCTTTTCAAAAACAGACGGAGTGGGTGTGCTCGAAGGGTCTTGCCTTGTCTGTGCTTCATACTTTATGCCTTTGTGGATGTACCATGCCTTACAAAGGGCTTTCCATGTGTCTTTCTTATGGGGATTTCCACTGACTTGTACCAGCTCTGTTCGGTTCAACTCTCGCTTTTTTTACTTTTCCATAACTAAAAACGTAAATCCAATGTGTACTCGCAGCTTTATTAACAGCATTTTCATAACAACAAGCCAGCAACATAACATGGGTTACATCCATGTTTTTTTTTCTGTGTAGCCAGCGGACCGGTACCACACGACCCACGGCCCGGGGGTTGGGGACCACTGCTCTAAATCATCCAGTGACCTGGGTCCTCTCCTCTGCATTGTCCTCTTCAGCTCACTCCACAGGTTTTCAATGGGGTTGAGGTCTGGGGACTGAGATGGCCATGGGAGGAGCTTGATT
>JBBPDB010000019.1:6476992-6490657 GCA_037974465.1 Brachypetersius altus
GGATCACATGCGTGCCGAACCGTGGAGAGGGATCCGTTCGGATCACGGATCAACAGTGATCCGTTGCACCACTAATAGTTATGTCAGTGTTGTTGACTGAACGTTAGCATTAGCGTTAGTGTTGCTTCTTTAAGGCTTGTCTGGTAAGCCAATTGTCTCCCAGTTTTGTGGCAAATAGCCACAAACCAAGGATAAGAAATAAAACCCCTCTGATTTCATCCATGCTGGCGATTGTAATGATGCCAGGTTGTTTACCTCAGCTTAGAGTGCTCCGTTCGTGTTGCTTCTCAGAATGTTTGTTCGCTATAGCAACCAGCTGTAGTGGAAAACTGTAAGTCCAAAACCAAACTGAACAGAGTAGAATCGAACTGAACCGAACTGAGCTGGTACCAGACAGTGGAGAACCCCGTTTAGACATATCAAAATGCGCCCACACGACGCACATGTTGACTGTAATCCAATCTGGCGCAGTCGGCGGTTGTTGATTGTGTCATCACTGTTTTGGTTGTGTAAAAAAAAATATTTCCGGTGCCCGAATATTTGGTGCATCCCTAGTGTCACTCTAGTGTACTTTCTTCTCCAGGGTGAGACATAGTCAAGAAGGCAATGACTATATCTAAAAACATTAAATAACCCATATGGAACTCATAATTTCTACAGTATGTATATATATAGAAATATTTTAACATTTTTAAATCATCTGGTTTTGTGATGTCACAAAAACAAACATTAAAACCATTGACAGGTGAATTACATACCATTTGATTATCCTTTTTTCAGTGGCTCCTTGATAGTTCTTGTCGTTCATGTATTGGAAGCAGGAAAAATTGGCAATCATAAGGATCTAAAGACTTTTACAAAAATACAACTGATGGCTAGATATCTGGCTCAGAACTTCTGGGCATGTGGGTTGTTCCCAGTATGCAGTGGTTAGTACCTATCAGAAGTGATTCAGGTAGTGACAAATGGGGAACCAAAAAATGGTCCAGTACTGTCTTACCTATCAGCTATAATCAAACCCACAAAGGTCTTGATGCATGTCTTCTCAAAGTCGAATACATGTATAAGACTGTTTTCAGCTTTGGCATGAAGTAGTGGAACAAACTCAGAATCACTGGTTCTTGATGGGAATGGATTGCATCATACCTTGAGGGCTGCATTTGACAAGTGCCATTGAAAAGGATCAGTAGCTGCCCCACAAAGACAGGTGTTCCTCATATACTGTCAGAATTGCTGAGACCCTCACCGTGTTCAACACGCTGACTGAAAACCCACCTTTTCATTAAGTAATTAGGAGAACTACTACATGTCATTCACGTAACACATTTACACAACAAACTAAAAAATGTTCTGTGTCCATCCTTTGATAGGGCTCTGGTGGTGGACTAACTCCATCTCTGGTAGTCTTTTAGCAGTACTTAATTTTAAGTCTAGGCTCACTAGTGTGACACATCTGGTTAGTGGCCGCTAGAGATTGCCCTTCCATATGTGGACGTTTGTTGAGTGTGTATGTGTGTGTGTGTGCATGGGTCAGTTGAGTGTTCATAGCCGGCCGGTGTTTAAG
Source organism: Brachypetersius altus (assembly GCA_037974465.1). Classification (NCBI taxonomy): domain Eukaryota; kingdom Metazoa; phylum Chordata; class Actinopteri; order Characiformes; family Alestidae; genus Brachypetersius; species Brachypetersius altus. Next base: position 6,478,557 of record JBBPDB010000019.1, read on the forward strand.
GTTAAGTGGTTGTTAGTCCTAATTGGTTCTTGTCATGTGGGTATCTAGTTTTCCTTGTGTCATACTCCTGCGTCGGTCCACCATCTTGTGTTAAAGTTGTACCTGTCCTCAGTGTATATTTGCAGTGGCTTCTGTGTTTTGGTTTGTTTTGTGTTTTAGCCCTTATGCCTTCTTTGTGTTGTAAATAAAGTCTTTTTAAAATGGAAGTCTGCGCATGGGCCACCCCCTCTCCCTGGAGCTATGGCGACCTGACAACTAGAGCGATAGACATGTTTTCTTGTGGACCACAAAGCTTAGATATACATCACTCTATATAAGAGCATCTGCCAAATGCTGTAAATGTAACTGTAGTAAATTCTGCCATAACTGTGTGGTCATAATTTTTCTTCAGATTTCTGTCTAAATTTAATATATCTGTTGAAGTGAAGTGTGCTGAAAAAATTACTGCTTGCTATGATAGAAATGTGTTAGAATGCAGTGCATCGCAGCTTGCTTCAAAAGAGACATTGATGCACACCTGTCAGAGTACCTATGTTGTACTCTGTACACTATTGAAAGTACCTACAACAGGGACATGAACATCAGAACAGGTCAATAGAGTAATAAAGAAGGTGGCCTGGTCTGATCACAGCATGAATCACATTTTCTTGTACACCATGTGGACGACTATGGGAAAAAGGCAAAGCAGTGAAGGCAGTGCGATGTTTGCAAAGCAAGTGAATGTTGCAGACCGAGTACACACCTTCATGGCAATGGTATTGTGTAATGCTGTTTTTTTTCAACCCCTTAAAATGTGTGTTTCACTTTTAAAAGTTGTAAATCCAGTGAGCTAAGTACAGCTAACGCTTTTTACAAACACATTTTGACACACATTGGCTGACTGACGCTGATGTATTAGCAGCAGCAGTAGTTGTTTTATCTGCCAGCATTTTCTCTTGATGTTTGGATTGTGGCCAACAGAAATCTATGAATCATGCCCACATTTTTGAAAATAGTTTGAAAATAGTCTGAATGTATTCAGTATTTCTTGGGTGTACTCAAAACACCCTTTTGATTGGAACAGCCTTCAGTGACACCATAGTCTAGAAATGCAGTGGAATTGAACTGTAGACTTGTTTTTCAAATGCAAAAAGTCTTAGCTGTTGCACAAAACCACATAAACGTCATAAGCTTTCTGACGGGGTGTAATATAATATGTAAGAAAAATATGGGACACCGGCCTTTAAAACAAACAGATAAGCATTTGAGTCATAGTGCAAATTAAACAGCTTAATTAGATACAGATAGTAGTTTGAGAATACACAGCCAAATATCTTTTATATCTACTGTCTGTTGAGTGACCAGTGCAGCTGAGTGCAGTTCTGGGCTAAGAGTACTGTTCTCTGAATCACACACAGCTTACTGCATGTCTATCAGATGTCCCATCTGAGCTGTTTGATTGTCTCTCTCAAATTTCCAATGGTGACATAATTCCCAATAGGCTTGTTCTGACCTCTGTCATTCTTGACAAGTCAGCCTTACCCAATATTACCACAAGCTTCTCCGGTTTCGCCACCTCCTTTCCTCGGATCCCCTCAGCTCAGGAAGTGGAATCCCCCATCCCTCGCTCTTCGGCTTCCCTCCATTTACAGTTCACTGCTGCTGTTCATGGAACGCAGATCATTATCTGAGATACTTCATTTGAGAAGCACAGAGTGTTTCATTTTTCTAAGGGAAACTTACAAAAGCACGTACTCATGCTCTCACACACATTTCATGATGAAAATATTAATCATTATATATTCCATGTACTGTAGATTATACACTGAATTATACACTGCAAAATATTGTATCCTCAATACAAGTAACTTTTCAAGAGAAGGAAGTTCATGTAACAGGATTTTATGCCATTTACTTCAGTACTATTTTCACTTATTCACTCACACACCTGGTGATTTTTAAATAATGTAAATAAATAAATAAATAATGTGTTGTTTGGGTGAAATGAGATATGACATTTTGATTTGACCCTGATAGGCGTAAATGTTCACCTTTGTAATTTATGTGCCTTTTGAGGTTCTCCATTGTAGCTATTATTTAGGCAGTGCATTCTATGTTGAATTGTACCTTATTACACTCATACTCCAATAAGAAGAAGCCAGTATGCATAACCTCGCATTATTCCTTATTTAGGGTTGTAGAGTGACATTGTTTTTAGTTTGATTCAGTCATATTGCTCCACTTTTTACCTTAGTGACCTCTAGTCGTGGTGTTGATGCCTCATATGGATCAGTTAAATTACTTGAGTACTATACTCCGTAAGCATTCTTTGCTGCTTCGTGGCTGTTCAGGCTGCTCTAAAGGACAAGAGTTGAGTTGTAAAATAACCTAGCTGCATTTAGATGATCAACTTTCATGAAAATTGAGGTGTTATGCTGTGCTTGGTTCATGCCACACAGTGGCATGTGAGAATTTGTGCCCATTCATTCTGCAGAGCATTTTTGACGTCAGACACTGATGTTGAACAAGAAGGCGTGGTTAGCAATCTCCGTTCCAGTTGTTTAAAGGGGTTGAGGTCATGGCTCTGTTTGAGCCAGTCAAGTTCTTCCAAGTTCTTCCAGCTCATCCAACCATGTCTTTATGGAACTTGCGCACTGGGGCACAGTCATGCTGGAATAGAAAAGGGTTTTCCCCAAACAGTGTCCACAAAGTTGGAAGCATGCCGTTGTCCAAAATGTCTTGGTACACTGACACATTAAGACTGCCCTTCACTGGAAGTAAGGGGCCTAGGTAACCCATAAAAACAGGTGTGTCCCAATACTTTTAGTCATATAGTGTAGTATTCTCTGGTTAGAATGTTTTCTGTACTGGACTACTCCAGCCCAGCATAAGAGTTAAGAGGTTTTTTTTTTTGAGAAATAAGCAAGCAGAAATGAGAGACATAGTTAGTCACCAAGATGCTCCTTGAAGTGGTGGGTCTTAAGGCAACGCTTGAAGACAGCGAGGGACTCTTGATGCATGTCTCCCTTCTCTTTTGAGCAGCCGAGGCTCAAGACGAGCCATGGTTGAAGACCTGAGAGGACGAGAAGTAACACATTATTTGATCAATGCTATTATGTATGGGGTGCAAGTCCATTCTAGGCTAGGGATACTCCAAGACCAAGACTTAAAAATACACTTTCAAGATTTCAGATTGAACTGTATCTTTCTAAATAATGGAAACTACTCATCCTTTCCAGGAGTGGAGTGAGATGCTAGCTGGACTGGCTCAGGAAAGGGCTGAGTCCTGCTCAAAGGACAGTGCTCGAGTAGAAGAGCACATGAAACAAATGGGGTGGAACATCCATCAGTCTCCAAATGGTGAAACCTCCTTTCCTGAGGTCATCAACTCTTGGTTCCACGAGGGCCAGGACTACATCTACCAAAGTGGTCAATGCAGGAACAATGGCACCTGCAAACATTACACACAGGTGAATACTGTATTTGATTTGTCTTATTTAGATAAGCCAGTGTAAGACTGGGTTGTCCATTTCTGGTCCTGAAAGGCTAGAGTCCAGCACAGTTTGGTGACTGGTGCTCAAACATACTCATGTTGCCTGGTGTCTAACATGGTATGGACTAACTGTAATCAAATGTGTAAGATTAGACATCACCAATCTGTGCTGGACAAAAGTTTAAAACCCATACCAGATAACAACTGTAAGAAATAGTTTAATGGCAGTACACTTTTTTGTGAGTGCTGTCACAGCACTGTCCTGAGTGCCAAATATGCCTCTGTGTGTCAGATGGTGTGGGCCACATCCAGTCAGGTGGGCTGTGCTGTGCATGTGTGTAAGAGCAGAGCAGTGCAGTGGGACCTGTTTGTCTGTGCATACTCCCCTGGGTAAGAGAGCCTGATCTTTGTTATGGCATTAATTCATGCATAACCATATATCCATTCTTCTGTGGCAGTCTGTAGTCTTTTAGCATACACTGTACCCAGCAGTTTGGGGACACCATGCCTTCTTTTGAAAATTTCTCAGTAGACCACAATGTTTAACCTTCATTTTTTTAAATAAGAATAAGAATGAACACCAGCAAATGTTTTCAATGACAGCTTTTAAGCCTCTTTACTATGTATGAGCAGGGGTAACTGGGAAGTGAACGGCAAGCAAGTGGTGCCCTATAAAGCAGGAATATATTGCTCTCTCTGTACATCCTCCATGTCTGGCTGTTTACGACTTTGGGATCATGTTGGCGGTTTATGTGGTAAGATCACTGGTCACAGACTTTTTGTACTGTGTTTTGTGCTTTGCAGTTCTGGTTCTGGCAAAAAAAAAAAAGTGACATCAAGGGAATTTTTAACTTAAATTATCCTCTGTGTGCCTTTCATTACACAAACTGTGTTGAAGTGGTATGATAAAAGTGGTTTTACAAGGAACTTGTATCCAATGAAGAACACTACTACATTGTTACATTTTATTTGTTTTAATATATAGGAATGTCTTACCTAGCTTGAACTATCTTTGTGCCATGATATTTTTAGTTACTGAAGTTCACGCCTGATTTTAAATGAAGATTCGATGAAACAGTGATCTTTCTTTGCTTCTGCTTATTTCAGTGTTAAATAACTTCAAGTTATATTAAAATAATGTGTCATGATTGTTACAGGATTTTCCTTCGTTTGGTTTTGTGAATTTATAACAACCTGTGTCTTCGTGTGTGTGTGTGTGTGTGTGTGTGTGTGTGTGTGTGTGTGTGTGTGTGTGTGTGTGCATATGCGTGCCTTGTTTCAGAGACCCCACAAAACCCATGTCGTATGAGCTGTGGGCAGCATGGGCAGCTGAACGTCTCTTCTTGCCAGTGTCACTGTGCTTCTGGGTTCACTGGTCGCTTCTGCCAGGGTAATCGTCCTTCTCTCAGGACTGGATCCAACGTGCCAGCTTGGAGCCCTACAGTGGCATTGCTGGTGCTCCACAATGACCTTTTAGTCCTAGCTAAGGGCATTTCAGTCAAGTTTTACCTTGATCTGGATCGTATAATAGTAATATGTTACTCGTTTCTTGTGTTTTTGTAGATTATACAGCCACATGTGATATTCTTCAGACATATTAAAGCTAGTAGTACCAGTCCTGTTTAACTTCCATCACTGTTCTTTTGTTTTTAACATTTGTAAATGCCAGCTGCCCTGGACTCTGAGTACTAATTATTGTCAAATGAATAACTGGCATTTGTAAATGATACAAGGATTTGTTATAACAGTGATAAAATAATTACAAATATGAATCCATTTTTATACGTGCGTTAGTGCATAGGTTACAAACACTGGTCCTAGAGCCTCTTTATTCTTTTGTTCATTTTGTTCATTTTCGTGTTTTCCTTCTCTAACACACCCACTTCAACCAAGGAATGGCTTATTAATGATCTCATTAGTTAGATCAGGTCCACTGGGAGCAGAGAAAACATAAATATTTGTGGCGGATGGGGAGGGGCTATGCTTTAGTCTATTGGAATAATTTTTTAAATATGCTACTTATATATTTACATTTTTGCCAACTTTGTGGGCTTCCCACTTTCTTTTTGTCTCTTATTTTATGTCTGAATGGATGTTTTCTAATATATGTGGTCTGAGCAGGGCTGTTGATGTGTTTCAGTGCGCTGCAGTGTACAGTGTGTGCATGGGCGGTACAAAGAGGAGGAGTGTTCCTGTCTCTGTGATGTAGGTTATGGGGGAGCAGAGTGTGCAGGTGAGTGGGGAAGCATTAGGATAGTCTTGGCATCATTTATCTGTGGCTGCTTTGCCTATTTGCTAAGCCATTGACCCCCCCCACCCCCACCCCCCGCCCACACACACTGTTTAATGATCATTACTGTACCAAGAATTTCTCTTCAAGTTTAAGTTTAAGCAAATAAAAACTTTTAGCTTTGAAGACTGTTGCTTACTTACACTCTGCTGCTGTTCTGTAGAAAAACTGAGCTTTCCCTACCATAGTTGTGATATGCAGATAGATGGCAAGTGCTTCATGGTGTCCTCTGAAGCGGAGACATACTACACAGCCAAGCTGCGCTGTCAGGTGAGGATTACACACAAATGGAGCTAATCATCCATACACCTGTGCATGTACCAGTACAAGAAGTCTATGTGGGGCCTCTTAAAAAGCCTCAGGTGCTCCTCCATACCCACATGAGAACCAGTTGTGTGTTTTATTTGAAAGGGAAGAGGGGGTATTCTGGCTCAGGTGACCAATCAGAAGATCCAAGACATCATGGCCTTTTACCTCAGCCATCTGGAAAACACCAACGAGGTCACTGACCCAGACTTTGATACCTGCAATTTCTGGATAGGTGAGGACACTTCATCCCAACAGTGCTGCATACTGCATTTCAGCGTGGAATCTCAGTTAATTCACATAACTACTACACATTGCTACTGTATATTGTCATTTTCATTACTTTTTATATGACTGCTGATAATGTTGATATTGTGGAGTGGACAAAAAGGTCATAGCAAAGAAATTAACGCTCTTGTGTTCCCTTGCATTTACAAGAAATCTTTTTAATTCTCTTCCAAAAGCTGGCATTTCCTCTCAAACATCGATAATAAATAATTATTAACAACATTTACAAAATGTATCTTTGAGAGAATAGAAGAGTACAACAGCAATGGCAACAGCTTCATAAAGGATGAAAGAAACTTTTTGTTCATGCAAAGTTTATCTCAAAAACTTTCTTCTATCTTCAATAAAACAGGTTTGACATATAAACCACTAAAAGACTCATTTCGCTGGGACACAGGGGAGATCCTGTCATTTGCCAGCTTTGCATTCGGACAGCCAGACAATCAGGGGTGAGAAAATGATTGATGTGCTTTAAGAGATGTACCGTTGCGTAAACTGAATGGAAAAACTGAACAATAATGTAAAGAAACATTTTTTTTTTTAAATAAATGGTTATTAAAAGAAAACTTTTTGTAAATGACATGTGTAGAACATTTCAAAAAGTTAAAGAGTCTGAAAGAACCCTAAGCTTAATAAATAATCTATTTTAGGTGAAGGGCCTATATAACTGGTATTCATGCTCACATCTCACCCTCTTAAATTGTCTTTTAAGCAACTAAAAGAGTTCTTCCATGACATTGCTCAAGTAACACTTCATGGCCCTTTTAAAACATTTAATACACCTACGGTGGAAATGGCAAGGCGCTGTAGTGTTTGTAAGTGACCATTGGGTGTCCCTCTTTTCTCTCCTTGACTTTAGCTTTGGGAACTGTGTAGAACTACAAGCATCCAGTGCTTTCAACTGGAATGACCAACGCTGCAAGACTCGCAATAGATACATCTGCCAGTTTGGTGAGTAACAACATTCTCACCCATGAACTTCAGAAAGATACCTATAATTTAGCTAAAGTGTGCAAAAGAAAGATCCCAATTTAATTAAACCATTATTTCTAGCTTCTTTTGTTTTTTACATTTATTGGCAGTCTGTTGTTCAGTGTTGTTTTTTTTTTGTGTACTATCCAATTTAGAAAGTGAACTGCATTTTTATTCTGATTACTCTGAAAATGAACCCAGGCTTTAACAAATGTCAGCCTAGAAAGATCTGACTGTTCGATATCCCTCACATCAATAGATCAGTACCACATAGACAATTTCACCATGACAACCAAAGAGGGTAGCAGCACACTGCTTCTGACAGCTGTAGAGGTAAAAGCAGTGCTAGCCCTTAGGCGCTTTACTGTTTAGTTCATAGGTGTGAAAGTGGAGGGGATAAAGCCAAAGACAGCACATAAACTCAGGCAGCGTTTTAGCTGCTCTTCTCCTCTCTCCTTTATGAGTCCTCGGGTTTATGAGTGAAAACATCAGAGGAACCGCTGTAGCATCTTAATGATGCTCAGCAGCACTCTATGGCATTCCTATTTAAACACTTTTTTGGGACCAACTCATGCTCCCCCCTCTTGGTGCTGCTGTCCATTGTTTGAATAACCTCCCAGGGGTGCAGGATTTGAGTGCACTGCCGTTTGAGCCAAAGTAGCTTTTATCTTATTTGGTTTTGATCTATTTTGTTGTGCTTTGTTTTCAAGCAGTGATTATTGATTAATGAGGGTGACTTAATGCAGTCATTGTTTCCAGAGAGACACTTTAACAACATGTTGTTTGAAAGCTCTTAATCTTAAGAGACCTGATCGACAGAAAACGATCGTCTGGGGCTAGTGGAGCGTTGAGGGCACACGCACCTGACAAACATACACCCACACAGAGACAAAAACACACACATACGGAATCAAACATTCTACGAGTGAATTCAGTGGAGCAACAAATTGTGGGAAGAAAAAAGTTTGACTGGGATTAATTGCTTTTAGTCTGTCTGTATCCACCCCCTGTCAGGCTGACGGTGGAGCTGCATTCACACATGCTGTTAATTGGCATTAAAGTGATAAGTGGTAAACAAGGAGCCTAGAGGAGGCCATTCGCAGTCAGATAAAATGTCTGAGTCTAGACAAGCATGATTCAGAGATTCAAATCTATCATACAGGTCTTGATCTTTTAAGGCTGCTGACTTTGACTACATTGCTAAAGTCAATTACTTTTATAGAGTATATACTTTTAGCTAATCTTGTATCCAGTATTTATTTTTGAGTAGAGATTTGTTAGCTCATGCTTTCATTTTCTTTCAGAGTTTATTTTCTTTAATTCACGTACAATAAGACTCTGTGGATTAAGGAGGATTTGTGACACAGACCGTATTTCTCAAGAAAACCTAAATGTATTTTCTTTAACTTAAATGTGTCGTCACAGAATGATGTTCAGTTTTTAGATAATGTCTCTTTTCTATGTGTGGATGCATGCATTTAGGTGTATTTTCACGTTTGAATATATGTGTTCACACACAGGTCCGGAGCATGTTGCCCTGTGGCAGTTTGGCCAATGAAAGCTGTGAGTGTTATGCAGCAGAATTCTACTGATCCAGGGCTGCTGTTTGGTTTGAACTGAATTTGGTCTTTCAGGAACAGGTCAGAGTAGTTTGTAAGATAAGGCAAAATTATAGTAAATTGTATCATTTGTTTATCTTTATTGTGGTCTTTGCAGTATTCATATAGCTGAGGGCAGCAGCATGCAATGAATCTGTAAGAAATCATAAATCCACAACAACCTCAGATTTCCCAGATGAAGGCATTCACATGATCCAACCACTATAAATAACTTTGTTCAAAATAATGCAGGCAGATATTTAATCATGTTACACTGAAGGTTTACCAGATTTCCTTAAAAATCGATATGCTACATTTTCTTGTATTTTTGAACCTAATGTCCACATATACTGGGCTGAAACATTCCTTATCATGTCAGTGTGAATGGCACTGAGCAGTTGTAGACAAGTATGTCTACATGTGTGACTTACAAAGAGTTGTTTTTGCAGCTCAACTTCTGTATATGGACCACAGGGGATTGAGAGAGAATATTACATTTTGAAACCAACAGTATGCACATGCTACAAAACTTTTTTTAATTATTATGCCCTTTAAGATATATCACAGGTACAGTATATACAATATAATCAAAAATGATATTTTTATCCATATTGTACAGTCCTACTATAGGTTTTCTATCCCTCATGTACAAGTGTAATTCAGAGACTTCAAGCTAAAGATGAGCTGCCTTGTCCTGAGGCAGTGCACTGAGGCACAAATATTGATTCTCAACAATAAACCCTTTGTAAAGCCTAATCCAGTTATTCGGAGCAGTTTCTACAGAAAGTCTCAGAGTTGAGTATATCCCCTGCTCTTCTGCATGTGTGTTAGTGGGTTAGCTAAGCACATAGTGGCTCTACATTGACTTCATCAGCCACTCTGCACCTTCATACATATTAATGTATTGATAAACACATGGGTGATCAGTCAAGCACCCTCTCACGCTCTTTCTCTCTCCCTCTTCTGTTCATCTCCACTTCTCCAACTCCACCTCTGTCAGAGCCAAATGAGCATACTATATATATATATATATATATATTCAGTATACAGTTTATGAACACGCAGTATAACAGTATTATATAGTCTCTGCCTCATCAATAAATTGCACTGTAGCTCAGTGTGTAAAAATACATTGCATCAAGATTCATTGGTCTAAACGTAATGCAAAAACAAAGATATTTTGGCCAGTATAATACTCCCAGGCTATTTTACATTTTTATTGTCTGTGTTTTATGGTCTTTATGCCACTGCTCCATTCATATTTGTACATTGAGCATTTTAAAAATGCTTTCAAAAATATTTCAAAAATAATTTAATGGAATCTAATTGTTTGATATTTGAAATGTCATGACACATCAGATAATTTCATAAGGAACTAATGGAATCAAATTATTCAGAGATGTGACGAGCTAACTAAAGTTAATTTTTCCCACATCTGAACAGTCCTTTGATGTTTGTAATTATGTGTTTAATGACCAGTGCCCTCAAGAGCACAGCCACAGAGATATTTTGCTAAAAAGTGATTGATCCTTTGCTTCTTTATGCTCTTTCTTGGTCGGTGTGATTGGATTGATCTCATGCTGTCTCTCTCACTCACTGAGCCACAGCCCACAGCTGCTACAGACAAACAGCCTGACAGGGCCTAAAAAACACTTGTTTGTCACTTGTTTGTAGGTAGAGGAGAGTGGATTATGTTTATTTTGAGACATTTTATATTTTCTATTTAAGTTGTGTATTAGTGAATTTTAAGATTTTGTTTTGTGTGTAACTGACATGGTTTGACTTGTACTGCAGTGCACTGTAAAACTGTAAAATGACTACTACATTTTGTACTTTGTTTAAAAAAAACATAATAAAAATGATTTTCGTTCATCTTTTTATTGATGTCTGGCACCAGATTGACTGCTTTTATGCCTTATCATTATCTGTGTCTGAAATGCTTTATCTCATGGAAGGTCCATGCATGAATGTGTGTGTGTGTGTTCATAATTTAATGTTGTCTTAATAGGAGGTCAGAATCAGCGTGTCACCAGCATTGTATATGATGTGGCTGCTACATGCTGGGAGGATTACACATGCCTACTGCTGAGACAGAAAAAAGCAGAGAAGGTCAGAGCGATGGCTAAAGATACAGAGCAGTAGTTTAAATGAGACAATGGAGATGTGTGTTCATTCAGTCAGACAGGTAAAGTTTACATAATCTTTTTTGCATGTTTGAAATATGATTTTGTGTGTGTGTGTGTGCATGTGTGCTCATAAGTGTGTGTGTGTGTGTGTGCTTCTGTGCTTGTGTGGTAATGTCCAAAACCACATGGAGCACATGCTGAAAGGCTTAATCGTCTGGGCGGGTGGTGAGGGAATGCTCATAAATCACCGCTCTCATTACTGGGGGCCTTCAACACGAACTTAAACTACCACTGTAATCTGCTGTCAATCATGTACAGACACCTGCGCGTACACACACACACACACACACACACACACACACACACACACACACACATACACATCAGCTCAAATGTCTGTAGGCTGCCTTTAACTTCTTAGAATACATGTCTTCATATACCTGTCTGGTAGTTTTGTGTTAGTAATCTTCTTCTGCAATAACACCATAATGTCAAGATGATCTAATGTTTTTCTCATGGGTTATGTTATTATCACATTTTATGTTATTATTTAAAAGCTTTCAATGTATAAGGTAATACATATAAATACTGTATACATAAATTTAATAGCAGTAACACAATACATTTACAATACTGTATTACTGCACAGCAGCATTTTTTTACTACAGGAATCCTGTTTTTAGTCTTAACCAGGTAGATCCTTGGTACTCTAGCCAGCATATTGAGTATAAACAGATTGCATTGCGGTCACCCTTAGCTGTGAAGGTGCTTTAATCAATAAGACACTGAAACATTAAATATCAAATTAAGGATGGGAACAGAATGGACGTAATGGGAGCTTGTGAAATCAGAGCTCCTCTGCATAACAAAAAAATCTCTGCTGTTTGCTCAAATTCAGTGACAGCATACATGATAAATGTTTGTGTGTGTGTGTGTGTGTGTGTGTGTGTGTGTGTGTGTGTGTGTGTGTGTGTGTGTTATATATCTAGAACTAACGTTTTTCTGCATGTGCTCTGTATTTCACTTCGTGGTACGATAGGATGCCCTTA
>JBBPDB010000019.1:6542554-6558513 GCA_037974465.1 Brachypetersius altus
AATAGTTAACGCGATATTTTTAACAGCCCCAATATATATATATATATATATATATATATATATATATGTATATTTTATTTTATTTTTTTCCCCTCCTCGCTGCAGTGTCCCAATACTTTTGTTGCGCGACCTTTCGAGTTGCATATCTCGATGGGGAAGGCACTCAGACACTCCAAACTCCAGGAGATCTTTCCAACAAAATTTGTAGCCTGAGTAGATCAGGGGTCCCCAAAAACCGTTCACCGTCACGGTGTCCCAATACTTCCGAGTTGCATATCTCGGTGGGAAATTTAAATTAAAAGGCGAATACGGGTTTACATTTACATTTTCTTTAAGGGTAAAGCATTAAACTGAGTTTAAAATGACATTAAATTATTCTGGGAGCATATTTGGAGGTATGTTTAGGGTTTACACAAAAAAATAGGCGTTTTTAGGCATTTTTTAAAAACCAAAATACAAGAACACGGTTGCTGGAAAATCAGGATGATCACCAGGATTCAGTTTAGGATCAGAAAGCGTAACATTCCTCTTCCATGATGCCATGGATCCATGATGCCATTTTTATCTCCTGCCTCAGAAAAACATCTCCACATTATCAGTGACCCACCTCCAAGCTTGAGGACAGTATTCCTTGTGTGGGCGATATCCTTATGGTCATAAGCCTGGCCTCTCTCACTCAAGACATACCGCTGGTCCATGTGTCCAAACAGTTCCAGTTTAGTTTAATCAGTCCATAGAATTGTTTACCAAAACCCTGCAGACCTATCCAAATTTCTTCTGGCATTTTCTAGTCGACCTTTAATGTTCTTTGTGGTCAAAAGTGGAGTGCATCTTGGAGTTCGGCCATGAAGTCCTTGTTTATTCAGTGCTCGTCTTGTAGCTGCCACTGAAGCACTTGTCATCAGGTCACCCTTTAGGTGTTTTGCAATAACATGGGGGTGCAAATCACTGTCAGTACAACATTATATAATTATACCGCTCCAAAAAAATAAAGGGAACACTTAAACAACACAATGTAACTTCAAGTCAATCACACGTCTGTGAAATCAAACTGTCCCAGTCTACACTCTTCAGTTACAATCAGTGTTGCCTCATAAGTGGAGAGTTTGATTTCACAGACGTGTGATTGACTTAAAGTTACATTGTGTTGTATAAGTGTTCCCTTTATTTTTTTGAGCAGTACATTTTATTTGATTGCATGGTGGGAAACAAAATGAAATTCAAAGTTAAAAAAGTCAATGTTACATTCAAAATTAAATTCAAAGTAATGAATGTCAGAATTCAATTAAAAAAAGAAATACAAAGAAAGGGTTTTCACTCTCAGCATGGGTCCATGCCCTCACACACAAAACAGTGTACATGTATGTGTATGTATGTCTGTGCATATGCAAAGATAATGTGCTGTGTTGTGTATGTGTGCGCTGAGTAGTGGTTGATGAATTCTCTATTAAGGCTAGCCTAATAACGTGTAATCACAGAGCAGTGCCTTTGTGTGCACTGCCATGATTTACAGTGTGATGTCACTGCCACACTGTGCTCAAATCCATCACATCCGCCCCAAAGCACAATCACGGATCAGTGCTGAATGGAGCTGAAATAGACTGTAGACAGACCCAAGAACTTCTTAGCACCCTACAGAGTAACAAAGCTCCACAGCATCTTTTGGAGTCTTTCTTATCATGCTGGTGTGTGAGTGAGTGCCTTTGCATAAGTGATCAGATTTGAGTTTATTTTATGTGTGCCATTCGGTAGACCTTATAGCTGCTCACTGCGTTCCCATTTTTGAAAGTTCTGATAAGAACAAATGGAATTGGGGCTTTATGCAGTGTGCAGTAGTTTGCTCTCACATTCTCATTTGTTTTCCTCCGTCTTCCGTGTCTCTGAATTAGAATTGTTTTTTCCTTGATTTCTCTCAGGTTTGACCTTCTCTCTCTCTCTCATTTAAATTCTCTGTCCATCTTTCCACCTTCTTTAGCTCACGCTTAAGACAACCTTTTCAGTTTTCCCTAGTAGTAAACACCAGATTTAACCTAACAGCTTACACCAAACATTGCAGATCTAATGTAATGTAATGTAATGCAGACAAAAAGTGATGAAATTACTGTAACACCACTAATACTGAGAGACTTAATCCTTAATCCCCATTTCCAGTGGAATAAAACTGGAGCATCCACTGTTTCCTGTTGAAAAAAAAGTGTAAAACAAATCTGTATGTGACCTCACATTTTGGCAGACACATACCCAAAATATGTTTTATGCAGAGAGCACACATTTGATTTAGACGTCACTGACTTCATAACCAAGGGCACAACAGAGTATCTTATTTAATGTGCCCAAAACACTAGTTAAAGCCAGCCTTGTTTAGTCCTCTGTGAAATTTGGCTGTTGTCACGGGAGCCAAGGCAAGGCAGGCAGGCATCCATTACTGTGATTCTCTTTATTAAAGTGAAACAAAACAGGAAAACAAACCAGGCTCAAGGGCCGCTTCAGACGTGACTCAGAAACAGAGAATGACAGGTGTAGAAATGAGGCGATGGACCGATGCAGAGGTCCATCTAGTTGGAAACTAAACACATACAGGACACAGACAGAAAACCAATCAGAAAACACAATCGATTAGAATAAACACAAGACATGTAAAAACACAAACCATACACAAATGTCAAAATAAAAGTACCCCAAAACCATACCAAACAAACCAAAAACAGTGGCCCCTACCGGCCACTGGCCAAGCCTTGACAACTGTAAATGTAACTTCATGTTATTTGTGAGTTTCTAGCAATCACTTAGCTAAGATAATATATTAAACAGTTAAGTATAGGCCATAAAACAGCCGAAGTGGACAGTGACTCAAAAAGGCCAAAAAAAGGTTTTTAATTACGTATATGAGAAGCTTGCATTACATTTTGTGACTAAAATGTTTCACCCCTCACAAATTACAAGAGAGTAATACATTTATATAGTATGTGGTATAAAAATGTTCTCATGTTGAGTAGGGGTCTCTGTTTTTGGTGGCCATATTTTGACCATGCTGTATTTTAAGTGTTAAGCCAGGGATTTAAAGCATATTGTAGTCTATATACATTTGTTTTATGTTCAGTATAGCAGTTAAATATTTGTTGCCCATTACAGTAAGTAAAGCCATCTAAAGCGAGGAGCCAGACTGTGTGTGTGAGAGAAAGAGGGGGCACTGAAGGAGGCTACCAGGAGATCCACCTGTACCCACAACAGCCAAAAGCCAAAATAAAAACAGCACACCTGCGAGGCCTCATTTTGAAACAGTGTTCTTTTAGTTCTTATACATTAATTTTGTTTGAAATATTTCAACTTGAAAGCATTATTTCCAAGACTACTAGTGGCACCTCTGCTCCCCGGGCGCTGTGTTTCTGGCTGCCCGCTGCTTCATTTGGTGAATGGCTTCACGTATAACACAAGATTTATATGAAATTAATTATTATGTTTTCAAAAGCCCTTAAATATATTGATTTTTGCGCAAAGAACAGATATAGTAAATATACAGTAAAATATATGGTATTAAATATACAGTATTGTTGTTTCTGTGATGGAAGACCTGTTAGACGAAATCTGAATCAAAACCTTTTTAATTTTTACAGTATAAATATATGACTGCTTCTTGCAGGATCTGCAGCTAGAACAGCAATTTCGCTTCCAAACAGTAACAGTATATGTAGAGAAATACTAAAATATACTTTAAGATTACCCTTGTTTTACTGGGTGCAATAAAGTTTACGTGGATTTTCTACATTCTAAAAATGACAAAATGACATTTTTTGGACATTACTTTGTGTCCAATAAAAAGCCTTTCAGCCAAGCATTTTAATCTTTCAGCTTTGACAGCTTCTAATAACCTGTAGGCTGTCAATAGCAGGATGAACCTCCACTCTTTCCACAGTACTGCCAGGCCAATTACAGCCACTGTCTGCCACAACTGGATTCAACTTGGTGAACTACATTCAAATTAGCATCTGAGCCTGAATGAAATGTGGAACTTTCTCCATCTTTGACCTGTGCAGGAAAGTTTGATTAACAAAGCTAAGAGGAAACTTCCTTCTGAAAGTCAGATGAAGGATGTATACGGCAGCATCCTGTGCACATCCGCTACAGATGGTCTGCAGTGATGGGTTTTGCACAGGCTCCACCCATTCCAAACGTTTCCCCAGTCCTTACAGAAACATTCATGGTCTTTTTATTATTATTTGTTGAGCATGCAGGAAGGCAGGCTTTTTTTGCTTTGCTTTCGACCTTATATTGTCCTTCCGTATTTAACTGAGAGATTTACTCATCTATCATGTAATCAGATTAACTGGCCGACATCCTTCCATGAATGTCTGAACGTTATCCACTTATTCGCATCTGGCCAGCATGGAAAGGTTTAATTACAGTAATACTCCTTTAGTGCTTTAATCTCAATGCACACCTGTAACCTGAGCATGATTTGAAAGTCAGATTGTCTTAATCTTTAACTCAAACAGATCAAGGGTACAGTTCTAACAGTTCTATAATGAGTGAGATAGGGCTGTCTGTGTGTAGGCTAGATTTCTGAAATGTTCTCCCGTCTTCAAGGAACACGTGTTAAATATCTCAAGGGGTTGGAACAGTTTAAAGTATAATATTCTATATTTCTTTTGGACTTTATTTTTTTCCCCTGAACTCCACTATCCTTATGTGGATTCATATACAAATTGATATTCATATACAATTGTATTTTTTACATAACAGAATTGGGAGTTTTACAAAAATGGCATATGTGGGTTTTTTTGCTTGTAATACAAGATAATGTAGTTTTATTTTGTATTTTTTTTTCCATTCCAAATGGCTCCTTTCTCAACAGTTTTTATACAACATAAAGGCCAAAAGCAAGTCATAAAGTCAACAAGAGTCATGGTTTCCTTCAGACAGTGATGGTATGTAAATGATTTCAGTTCTGGTTGGCTGTTCTGTCCCACATTCAAAAAGTATTTTGGGCTGAAACATCTGCATACAATTTCAGTATGAATCCTTGGGAATGTTACGTTGGTGGATTTAAGTAAATGAATTGGTTTCCATAATATCATGAAGAGAGAAGGTTAATTCTCATTTCTATCTATGGGCTATGCAGTATATCAAAATGTATTTTTGAGTGAGGAAAATGATATTGCCACCTCAAGGTTAAAACTGTTGCAACTTTATTTTGCTTTAAAAGACCCATTTCATAGAATATGTATTTTTATTCTTGCTCTTTTTTTATATATAAAATGCCGTTCATTCCTTGGTCTATAAGCTAAAAATGGAGCTGCAAAGACAGACATTGCTGAAATATACCTGAAACATTTTAACAACATCTCTATTAGCAGATGTAATTTCAGTTCAAACTTGTATTGTCTTTGATTGAACAGTTCATTGCAGTTCTATGAAGTGTGAGAATCCAAGATAATAAGCCAGAACACAATGATTGACTTTTTATCTTTAGGAAACCCAGAGAATAGCATTGTGCGCTCATTAAGTGTAAACATTTCCCCATCAGTAAACAAAGAGCAGGATTTTGAGAGTGGTGTTAATAAAACCTACAATAGACTCACATTCCCATGTAAAAATGGACCAGCTATACTAACAGGACAGGACTGACAGCTGTAACTGGGGATCAGACTCATTTTGTAACACCAATATGTTAAATTGAATAATAAACTCTGTGCATGATTTTATATCTTATAGAGTGATGCGCTATTCTTTTAGAGCCAATTATTAAATTATGCTATATTAAAGGTCTACATGAGCTTGAGATTAAAGCACATACCCAAACCCACAGCTTCGAGTCCCTACCTGGCCTGACCCAACTGCTGCTGCTGAATTTGAAATCTGAACCTGACCTGAAATTGTACCTGCTCACATACAGCTTGTGCCTTGTTACTTTGCCCTTGAGTGGACTGAATGAAAGCTTTTATTATCAGTTCATTTTTGTGGGTGTGCATTAAAAATCACTAAAATAAACCAAACCCGAGGCCATCCCCATGTTGCATGTAAAAAATCTCAATCTGGCCTAAAACCTGATTTCTTTTGGGGATTGTCAGGCTAGAGACTAGACTCTGCAAGTTTATTTTAGGTTCTAGCTAGTCTGTCATAAAAAGTGAAAAACTATCCCAAGGAACTCCATTAGCACATACTGATATGTTTTGTTTAATAGGTTTAAATGTTAGTTTTATTCTATATTGTCTATGGCACTTTATGCGTAGAAATTGTTTTGGTATGTAGAAATTAAACTGACACACGTCATAAGTGATCTTCAGGGGGAAAAACAGGATATGGGCCCTGCAATTATTTTTCTAGCACAGAAGTCTTCGGCAACTGTTTTTATTAGTCAAAGCATGAATCTTGCCCAGCCTTCCCATCAGTACAGGAGCAGTATTCTCAAGGTCAGAGTAAATTGGTGCATGCAGTTTTACTGGTGGGTCTATCTTGTGGGTTTAGTATGCAATGTGGGCGCTAGGCAGTTATCACCCGTGAGATCTCTCCATACTGCTCCATTACTCTCCCCCTAGGGAGGCTTTCACATGCTTTTATGGAGCTCTTTGTCAGTCTGTCCACTTCAACCACAGCAAAGGTCATCATCTGGCTTTAGCCCACTGAGCAGTGAGTACTCAAAAGAATGCTAGATTTACATACTGTGTTTACAAGCCAGACTTGTTGTGCCATTTTGAGACCACATATTCTTCATGTTGTCCTCTGGTCGTGGTCATGTATGTCAAGTAAAATGAAAGGGTGAAATGATGT
The DNA here is from genome assembly GCA_037974465.1 of Brachypetersius altus. NCBI lineage: Eukaryota > Metazoa > Chordata > Actinopteri > Characiformes > Alestidae > Brachypetersius > Brachypetersius altus. The sequence goes on from JBBPDB010000019.1 coordinate 6,549,323, forward strand.
ACAAATGTGTTGTGTTTTTGATCCACAATACAAACCATTCTTTGAAGCAGAAGTAAAGACAAAATGGCAACATACAACAGCATATTTTACTTTGTTTGGGCAGCCAAAACATAGGGTAATGTACAGCTACACAAACAAGTAATTGAATTTTTAGAATACAAATACTATATATATGTATATCAAAATATATAACAAAATGCAAATGACCATCCTGATGTCCATGCTGTGGGATGCCATTGGGCATTCCACCCTGTGACAGCTGCAGGAGTATTTGACTCGTCCTTTATTCCTCGGTAGTTGGGTGACTTCATTTATCCAAAATACTTTGTGTGTCTCTTGCCTGAAATGTTTGTATGTGTGAAATGTTTGAATCAAGTGCGTCCCGCTCCTGTCCTGGAGGGTCGGTGTCCAGCACAGTTTGATGATTTCTCTGTTCAAACAAAAAAGCCACTAAACCTGGCAATTAAAAATTACTTTAATCACTTTAATGTCTGGACAGGAAAATTGACAAAAATAGTGCCGAATATTCACTGCTGTGTGTTTTTAGAATGGTAACTGCGCAGGGAGACAGAAAAACTGTTTGATTTTAATTTGAGTTAATAAAAATACATTTTGGATCACTTCTATTCATGCAATGTAAATGGCTGCTGATGTTATCAAATATATATATTTTTTTATGTTACAGTGAGAATTTAATATAAGGTTATATCTTCACTTGCCCTTTAGAATGTGTGAATAAAAATGCATGCACTTGGTCCAGAGTGACTTGGAATAAAATCTTAATGTACTTTATTGTTAAAGTAAGAACTTTTTTGCTTGCTGTTTAAAGTTACAATTTCCTTGATATGATTTCTGCCACAGCAGTGATGAAATATAGTCATTGGTGTGAGGGTTACATATGTTTTGTGTGCGTGTTTGTGTGTGTGTGTCGTAAATGTTATCATAAACTAGAAGCACATAACCTTCCACTCTCACTTACAAGAGAGCCAATAAACTTCACTATGTTCAGTTTTTTCTGCTTTTCCTCTTTTCTACTATGTTTTAGAGAGTGCTTTGTGCTGACTGTGCAGTGTTGTTGCAATGATACAGAAACGCTCCCCAGCCCTGCTCTTATCACTGTGGAACACTTTAACTCCCTTTCATTAGTGCCATTTTCAGGAGCTGCAGAATAGACCGATTTGCCGGGACATTCAGACCCTAAACGACTTTTCCCCGGTTTATATAAGCCTGGCCTTATGAGGTTCCCTTTAATACTTTATCACCATCACTAATGTAATGCTTTTTTACTTGCTCAGAATTTTCTTAGCATTTGTTGAGTACTCTCTATTCCACATTTTAGATAAGTTTCATAGCCAGAAGACATAGCTAGGTCTGCAGTTTTGCCCATTTTATTATTCATGTTAATTGGACACACTTTCATAATAAAACTAAGCATGAATACATGCAAAGTAAAAGAAAAAGGCTGAAGATATATTCTAGCACATTTTGAATGAACTCAGTTGGGTTTTTCTGTTCTGACAGCGGCTGAAGCACTGAGCAGTAAATGACATAGGCAGTGGAAAGAAAAATCAAATATCTTTTTAGCTGGTCAGCTGGCTGAATAACCTCCCTGTTAGATGAGAATGTCACTTTTTTAGTTAGCAACATGTTCAGTGGAAAATGTAGTGTTGGCCATGCATAAAAAACAGCATCATGCTGCACTGCTGTATTGATCTGCCTATTTGAAAAAAAATTGCTATTGATTTATATCATTACATGATGCCCTTTTATTTGAATCATTTCTTTAAAGACTGTTGCAATCCCTAAAGACACACAGCTTTTGATTTTTAATCATAAAAATAACAATGTATGCAAAATAATTACACATTTATTTTTAACATTGCTCTCATAATATGTGCAGTAGATTTGCACTTACCCCATAGATCATATTTACAGTTTAGATCTTATATTCTTTACATAATAAAGACACCATTTTTGAAAACTCAATCTATAAAAATGAACAAAAACACAGGTAAAGTCCAGGCGTTCATGACCTGCTACTGATTTTATCTATGAGATCCTAGTGTGTGAGGGAAAATAAATGTATTAATTTAAACATTAATAAAACAGAATAATTAATATGGCAACTGTATTTTATTCATGCTAAAATGGTGTGCGTGTTTGAATTAAGTAAATTCACTGGAAAACCTGTCAAATATAAATAATGGGTTTTGACTGCTGTGGTTCTCCATCAGCAATTGGTTTAGAGAAGAAACACTTTTTTTTTTTATCTTGGATGATGGTGGAGTCAGAGCGGGAGAGCAAGAGCAACTTCTTCAGTTCTCCTGAGGCCTGCTGGAGTTTGTTTGCTCCAGATCAGAGGGTGTGTTAAGATCGATACAGCTGCCTCTTGTCACCTCTAGTAAATCATGAACTGGCGTGTATAAAACATCAAGCGTGGGCCGACATGTTTGTGACACTGTGCTGTGCATACTGTATAACTCTGCTTACAAATCCCTTGTCAGTCAGAGGTTTTAGCCATCTGTTTGCCTGTTTGTAGTGGAACATGTGCTTTCGGCCTAATCATTTTCTCTGTCCCTTCATGCATCACAGCACAACTGCTGCGGACCTGTGTTCCTTTGTGAGTGTGTATGTGCGCGTGTAAAGCTACTGAACGATAATTAGCTGATGTGTGTATGTGGGGTACTTAGTGTGGTTGAGCGTGTAATAGCTTTAGCGTGGTTGAAGACATTAATCAATGAGGCGCTCCCCTTTGTGTAGAGACACAGATCAATAGGACACAAGCAAATGGGCAGTGATGACCACATAGCCTGAGCTAGCTGCTGCATATTGATGGACTCTTTTGTCTTCATAAAAGCCTCTTAGCACCTTTAAAGCTCTGCCTCTCTTCTCTCCCAGCTACGTTTTGTGACCTGCACAAAAATGAAAAGATTTATATCCCGCATGGCACTTTTAGTTGCAGCAACTCTCACACACATAGCCATGCACCTTCAACATTCGAACAAGACTGTGCTCTTGTAGATGCCTTGATTTCCACAAGCCTTATTATACCTGAATAGCACTGGCCTCACTGATCATACTGCTCATTTCACATATAGGTCATATCTTAACTCCTCCCTTTTCATATGCTATTTACTAGAATAAACTGGCTTTGATAGCTGCTACTGGTGTTTTAAGTTGGGGTGTACAATGATATTGGAATCATATGGGCATCGTCAATACTTTCTTGACGAAATAATAATGGTATCAAACAGAGGGTTAGATTTGACTGATGTTTCAAATCTATTGCATTCTGGAGGAACTGAATGTTTAGGTGAGGCTGGAATACTGTGCTAAAATGCTTGATTTTTTAGATATGTATGAATATTGGTTAAGTTCAGTTATATTTTCGAATCCAGTTTCTGCGTTTTTATAAGTGTTTTGCCTCGGTGTCAGCATTGCCAGATATGGTATTGGCCCAAATATCCCATATCAGTTCACCCCTAGTTTTGAGCTATGCAATGTCTGCAGTGAAAAACTAAAGAAGGAAACTTTAGGGAATGGGGCAAAAAACTGTCTTTTTGATTTTTGCCCAAGCTTTCTTTTCAACTTCACATCTCTCCAGTCAAACTTTTAACACTCATCCTTTAACACTGTATCTCTGCTCCTCCCGCCCAGACTGTGAGGAGGGCTCAGGCTCGGTGGGTGATCCAGGGTCATGCTGTGTTCCTGAGCAGCTCATGTGGATTTACCTCACTTTTTTCTAGAGCAGCCCTCGAACTGGCATTCTTTTTCATTTCCTGCTTTTTTCCCTCTCCTTTCTCTCTTTTCTGTGATTCTCTGTTTTGCCGGAAGGTTCTCGGTCACTGGCTTCATTACCATGGTGTTTCTGCTCTGTTTGATGTATGGCAGTGGTGAGATAAAGGCAAATGGGGAGATAGATGTGAGAGGGTGATATCAGAGGAAGTGGAGCTACAGTGCAGATGTACTATCTAAATCAGAAACACTGTGATAAAGAGCTTTTGTATGGATGCGTACGATGTCGGCTTCAGACATGAAAATGAAAAATGTAGGAGAAAGACAAATGCTTTTGTGTTTGCCTGTGTAACACTGTGTAGTGTTTGTGTGGGTACCCTGGCAGCGGAGCAGCAGCATTTGTGTGGCTCTAGCCAGTAAAAGCAAAGGACTTCAGCCTGGACTTCATGAAGTCCACTCTGTTGGGGGAGTTGAGTATTACTGCATGGCTTGTGCAGGCTTTGGTACAGGAGGGAGCCAGAGGGGACTTATCAGCTGAATGCACACAATAGCAGGGACATGAGGCCAACTCTTTTTTGCCCCAGTGAAAAATCAGTACGTGCTGTTTTATGTACAATAGCAGTGATGCTGTAATTCAGAATGTGTCGCATCTTACAGTTTCACTTATATGAGATTTGGTAGGCTCTTCAGCCTCTGTATTCCTTTCTTAGAGTTAGCTATGATTCAACTGATGGAAAACAAACAGTATAGGACAGTAAAGCTACTACATGCCAGCATACAACCCTTAAAAGGTTTCTCACAACTAGAGAAATTCAAAATCACAGATTATAAGCTTTCAGTCCATCCTTTAGTACTTCAATAGTATACTTGATCCACATAAAAAGTGCTAAAATGTTTTAAATGTAATGTATTTTATGGATATACACCTACAATACATTTAAATTATAATTTAGTTTGCTGTATGGAGGTACACTTATAAATGCATTTCTTAATAATCTGAAGCAGACTTAAACAAAATTATACTTATATGTACTTATAGGTATCTTTTAAGAAATATATTTTTAGTACTTTACTGTGCTGTAAGAAGATGCACTTATTAACAGTGCATACTAATTAAAGAATTCTGTATTGTATTGAGCTAATCCTAGCACAGCACAATTTGTCTCATAGCGATTGCTTTAGTCAGCTAAATACAAGTACACTGGGTTCCTGAGTGGTGCAGCTGTCTGAGCATTAGCTCTATCATCAGAAGATTGTGCGTTTGATCCACGGTGATTCCCTTTCAGTGACTGGGCTTGTGCTAGCTTTACTGTCCCAGGGAATCGGCTAAAACTACATTTAAAATTAGATGTGGTAGAAGTTATTAATGTGCACTTTAGTATGTCTTAAATGTATACACCAGTGTGCTTTTAGTAAATTCCAAGTGCAATAACAGCTGTATTTAAATTTATTTAAGTGCATCTCAAAGCATTGCTTAACTACAATTTAAAACACCAAGTCATCATAATTTGTTTCAAAACAATACAATTATAATGCATTAAAGTAAACACTAAAACTGTGTATCTTTCAAAACATTGGAATTAAAATGTATTTTATATTTAGAAAGCACACGTAAATACATTTTTCATTCACAAGGAATGTTATTGTGTCTTTTATTTGTCTTTTTTAATTAATATTTGAACATTTTTGTTTCTACATTGTTCTTTGCAACAAAACCAACTTAAAAAAGTAGGATGCATGCAGTATGTAAATCAACTGTAAATTTTATTCCTTATGCAGCACATAATGTAATTACATTAATGTCATTACATTTTATTTTTTGATAATAAAGACAAAATAAAATAAGTTCACGGAAATTTCATTTGATAGTGTAATGAATTGTTCTCAAAACATTTGTCATCATTCCCCAGATTTCCCTGGGACTCCACTGTGACCCCAGTTTCATCCCCCGGTGGGCAGCTGTCTGTTTTTCAGCCGCCTGCTATAATGAAGAGATTAGTCAGTGAGAAATAGTTTCCCCCGCCCTGATAATCCAACTGGAGTCTATTAGTGCATGTGCCTAGAGAGCAGCTGCCCAAGCCTCCCAAACACATCCGCACAATATACATCATTACGCTGATCACACGCTCATCCTGACCACACGCTCATACTGACCATATACTCATACTGACTGTATACTCATACTGACCACAAACTCAGTGTGTAAAAATGACAACAGATCAACAGATCTACTGGCAACTGTAACCACTGGACCTGAAGTAAAGTGTGTGAGGATTTAAATAAAGTGAATGGTCTGAGTAAAACTGAGTAGTTCAGTGTGCTGACACTAGAGCTTTCGGTCATTGTTTGACATAGGTGTGACTCCAAAGGAGAAGTGCTGCCCTCTTCAGGTTATGTTACTTATTCTAGGTTGGACAAATTACTAATATGACACTTTCAATAATAATTGTAACTGTTTCTGCTATAGTGGAGGTACAGGAGGTCAAAGTTACTTTAATACACATTTTCTCCCCAGGATTTTCAGTATGCCATAAAAACCCTTGTATCTTCTGTTTTGCTAGGTTATGACGCCGACTTAATAACAATTCCTGAAAATATCATCCATATTGCACCAATAGACCAAAAGCACATTTTTATGGTCCGGTAGTTGTATTAAGGCAGGATAGATAACTACACCCACTTTTTAAATCCCTCTATGTCAGAATCTATTAGAGATACTTACAATATATGCTTTTGCAGCATATATTGCTCAGCTGTATTATAATTGTTTTTTAAAGAGTTGAGCAAAACTGATATAATTAGGTAAGAAATATTTTATGATTTCACACGGATTAACCATTTTCATGGAGTGAGAAATTTAAAATTGCATATAGTGCTTTTTTGCCAATAAAAGCATAATGTTTTATTACAAATAAAATACACATATTAGAAAAATAACTTGTAATCAGAGATTTTTTCCAGTGTGTGTGGTCGCCGACACACTTTACAAACTGCAGCGTTAGCGCAGTGCCACTAGTCCACTCTCAAATCTCACAAACATTAAGTGAGTGCTAAATTCTCGCAGGGGGTCATGCTGCGATTATACCTCAGCCCCTGAGAGCAGCTTTCCGAAGGTGAGCATTTAGCAGTTAAGAGACTCTCAGCACTTTTCAGTAATGGCATTGTAATATCAGAGTCGCAGGACCCAAGCAGCATTTAACCTCCTGCATCCTACCGGGTGCAGTGGAACTGAGGCAGGCCATGCTCAGGCCCTGACTGCAGGCCAGAACACAGACAGGTGGATTGATGCTGGAAACTAGTGTGGCCATGTTTAGGGAGCAATAAGCAGAAATTTCCTGCACGCCTAGCAGGAAATGCTCACTTAGATCAGAGACGAAAAAGTGTGGAGTGAGCAGTAAAGCAAAGAAAGCAAGCACATACACATAACCCCAAACACCTCACTGCGTCTTGTACACACACGTACACACAAGCACACACCTCATTGGTTCTTGCACGCACAGCTTTTTTTGGTCTTCTTCTCCCTACATCTAGCCCTTTCTTTCTGTATTTTACAAACACAAATACAAACACACACACTTTTCGTGATTTGGTGACGTTTCAGACCCCTTTAAAAACCCCACACAATCTAGCTACTGTTCAAGACAAACCTTTACTTTCCATAGTTGTCAGTACATGCTTCTTGTGGTTTCGATACTCTCATGTTGTGTAGTAAAAAATTAAGAAAGACATGTTGTGCAATTCTGTCCAACCTGCCCACCCCAGCAACTATTGTGTCTCTTAGCACCCCAACCACACACACACACACACACACACACACACCCCTACACAAAAGACACATAATATTTTATCTCTCTAATGTCTCTCCCCACACCACCGCCCAATGCCAAAGCCCCATGTCAGTCTCATATACCCTATGTCATTGTTATCCCCAGCCAGGATTTAGCTACATTCAGTGGAAATGAACTAATATTCAGGTTGCAAAACAGATTGTACAGTCATTTTTGCAGGACATTTGTAGTGTAGTGTGTGTGCTGTACATGTGGAAGATGTTATGCATATATTATGTGTAAGTCTTGACCCCTGCTCTACATGTAAATGCAGGTGTGATCTTTAAATATGCATGTGTGAGTGTGTGTGAGAGAGAGAGACGGAGAGAGAGAGACACTCACTGTGAGTCGTAATTCAGCACTAATCTCGCTGGGTTGGACTGTAGAACAGCTGAAGTGGCAGGAAATCAAGTTTCCAGGCCATTAGGCATGCTGTAGCAGCAGCTGATTTATTACTGTGGGGGCATTTCTGAGTGTGAACATTATCTGAGAATAAATCAGTCTGCCCCTGAATACACTCTTAGAAGGCTTACAGATCATAAAAAACTGAATGGTCAAGGTGTCTGTGTGTACGTGTGTCGGGTGGTGGAGGGGGGCAGGGGGTAATGTCTGCCATTTATAATTACCTGGCGGTATGCACCATGTAGATGTAGTACAAGGCCAGATGTACAGAGAAGCACAGAATGTGCCTTGATGCGGCTGCAATATGTGCTCACGATGCATCTGCAGTTTAATTTACTGAAACTTCAGGGGTGTAATTCCACTCTGGCAAGGGCAATAGAGATAGTGAAAACAGAACATAAACTATGAACACATATTGCAACTGCATCACATCATATCCAGTGCATTTCAATAGTAATTATATAAAAAGTGTAGTTCTGTTGGTTACACCTGGTTTTAAATGGTGAAAGAAATTAAAATTGTTCAGAATAAGCTGCTCAGACTTCAAAGTAGGGATGGTTAACCATCTCCACAAAGGCTCGTTGGAGCTCCCCTTAGTGACCATTGGGTTCTGGGTCACCTCTTTGACTAAGGCCCTTCTACCCCGATTACTTAGTTTGGTCAGGCAGTCAGATCTAGGGAGGGTCCTGGTGGTTCCAAACTTCTTCCATCTCTGAATAATGGAGACCACAGTTCTTTTCGGGACCTTCAGTGCTGCTGAAATGTTTTTGTATCCATCCCCAGATTTGTGCCTTGACACAATCTGGTCTCGGAGGTCTACAGACAATTCCCTGGACTTCATTGCTTGGTTTCTGCTCTGATATTCACTTTCAACGGTGAAACCTTATAGAAATCATGTTCAGTCAACTGAATTTACCACAGGTGGACTCCAATCAAGTTGTAGACAGTGGAAGGATGATCAGTGGAAATTGGATGCACCAGAGATAAATCTTAAGCATCACAGCAAAAAGGTGTGAATACTTGTTGTTGGTGTGAATACCTATTCTTTCAATGTTTCCATTTTTTACACATGTGTAGATTTTGTAAAGGAAATCTATTTTAGAATAAGTCTGCAGCGTAACAAAATGTGAATACTTTCTGGTGGCACTGTTTTTTATATATATATATACACACACACACACACACACACACACACACACACACACACACAAACAACCAGGCAACAGT
>JBBPDB010000019.1:6582372-6596581 GCA_037974465.1 Brachypetersius altus
CAAGTAGTACATCTTTCATCCCTCTATACACCCCATGGATTTGAAAAAGGAGTGTGTGTGTGTGTGTGTGTGTGTGTGTGTGTGTGTATGTGTTTGTGTGTGTGTGTGTGTGTGTGTGTCTTTTTGAATTTTGTCATTGTGCAAAGAGTATGAGAATGTGGGTGAAAAGAGATAAGCACAATACGGAATGCTGCTGCATGGCAAATCAGTCTGACAGCTGATAAGTGCCTCTCAAATGTTGCAAATGTAAAACTATGCCTGGTTTCTGCAGACAAGCAACAACTACTCCCACAGACTTTCATCAATTCTCCACATAAAATAGCCAAAGCGTAGAGCCCTATACACATGCACACACACACACACACACACACACACACACACACACACACACACACACATGCGCACGCACACATACACACTCACTCCTATTTTTGCCCTCACTAAACACATTATCCTACCTCCATCTTACTCATGCCTCCTAAAGAGCTCAACAAACACACAGAAAAACAAATCTAATCATGCTGCCATTATTTTTGACACATCACAGCTTTATTATGAGACAGATTTGCTCATGACAGCATAAAATTACACTGAGCTAGGCCATTTTTCTGCTCGGATTCTTAAACTGCATCCTCCTACAGCAGTCCTTAAGCAAGCAACTTCTAGCACACACACATTGTCAATGCATTTATTGGGAAACAGAGGTTGAGGAAAACAAAGCTATTGGAAGAACAGTTTTGAGGAGGAGAACGAGAGGGAGAGACAGGAAGGACAATGGAGCCACTGCAGAGAGCGCTTTCACTTTCAGCTTTTCAGGGCATATATATATATATATAGACAACTATTATTCTCCAGAAGGCACATTACAATTATGTGTAATTACCTTGGAAAGTGTACCCCACCTGGTGACAGTGACACATTAAGTACTTTTTGTCCTCTTCTATGTCTTATGCACACAATAGCAAGGCCTCAATTACCCTGCAGCACTGTTCATGTCACTAAGGACATCCGCCTGCACCACCTAAACTGCAAAACACCGCAGAACTGGACCATCAGCCCCCACATCACAAACCACATGTTTACACTAGCATAGCTGTTTCTCTCTTTCTGTGTTATGATTAGACCAATGTGGAACACTCACTAGGGCCAAAACACATTAGAAACACTTTAGAAGGCAATGACATTTCAGGTTAGGGAAGCTGGATGTGTGTCAACAATACCCTGACTGTAGAAGCTGAAGAATTCCCAGAGCCCCCTCAAAATGATTGCAATTTCCAATCGGTGGAGCAAAATAAATGGTGGGACAATAATTGACCTGTACACCCCACCCACAAATGTGTTTTTTACTTAGCAGCTGTTGGACGGGTGGCCCAGCTTTACGGAACACTGGCAAATTAATGGGTTTAGTTCAGAGTGTAGATAACATAGTGTATTTTTTTGCTCACTATCAAAATTGGACAGCTTAGAACAACAGCAAATTTATACAAATACTTGTTTGCTAGAATTTCTCAATAATTTTTCATTTCTGTTTTTAAACTTCCATAACCCAGCAATGGCTGTGATTAGGTATAGCTATAGTTTATAGAAAGTCATGGAAGAAAAACTGCAAACATTCTCAGCTTGGTCTGCTACTCAGTTGGTTTCTGATCTATTTGGTTTGTCCAATGGGTTTGGTTTCACCACATTGTTGGTAAGCTTGTTATGTACTTTAAGATAAAGAAATGGGCCATGTCACTACTTTTGGAAAAGAACATTGGCTTGGTTCAGTAGTTTGATAGACCAGTTTGCTATTAAGGCTACATTTCTCATTTTCTCAACAGTGCTTTCCACAAGCTGTTGTTTTCCAATGTGTTTGCATCGTTCCATAACTGATGATAGTTCCCTCGCTCTTAGTGAGAGGCCATATGTTAAAGGAGAGCGTCTCAGCAAGAGCCGACTGGTCTCTCTCTGTCATCTCAGTGCGCCTCCATTCCCACCCATTAGCTTGTGCTGCTGGGAAATCAGCAGCTCATCTCTGCAGCCCAACCAACTGAAATGAGCTCCAGTGCACTGACTCATATGTCATTAATTCTAAGCTAGAAGCTCCAGGTTGCTCACACTGCGCTCTCCATAATGACTGTGAACATATTGTAGGTATATGTCAGAGCACTGGAAACCACTGTAATGAGAGTCTGTGTTTTTCTCTGCTTCAGATGAATCATCACAACTCTGACTTGGAGGATGAAATCTAACAAGGCACTGCTCAGGTACTGAACACAAAAAACACAGGCACACACTTCATTGCTGTTGTAACAAAACTTTGTATCTCCAAATAGTAACTTTAGGAGTAAACGTTCTTGACTCAAATTAACTTTGACACATTAACTTTTCCAAAATTGAGGACATAGAGCTTTAGTTCAGTGTTGCCACTAGTCAGTCGAATCTAATACTTGCCATAAAGGGCCCATATCATGTTTAATGCAGTATATAAAAACTGTTAGCCCTGTTAAAAACCCTGCTTTTACATATATTCATCAATTCAGTCTGAAGCAGTTAAGCCCAGCCTATTCACGCTGAAGTTATAACTAGTGTTATAGCCTGGATTGCTTTTTAACTTAAGCACAAATCAGGGCAAGGCAATTAGCACAGGGCCATTTAAATATATCAGAGTTTAAAATAGAGTAACAAAAACAGCCGGCTTAGCTGTAAGGTATTAAGGGAGAAATGAAAATCATCATTCAATACTTAATTATGACAGTATTAAGTACATTAAACCAGATCATTAAAAAAATGTATCTCCGTGCAGACATCAGATGTTGACAGAACATTAGCAACAGCAGTTTTCCTGCTAACACAGAGAGCAAAAGTCAAATGAAGGGCCAATGTGTTGCCGCTCTACATTCTGCTGCTTCACAAATTGTCACTGTTATAGGACAATTAGGTATTCTGAAGCAATAACAGGATGGAAAAATGTTGTTGTTTTAAGAATGATTGCAAAATAAACATTATTTTTGGTCCATTATGCTGAAATGATCTAATACTGGGAACTTTTTGCCAGACACTGAAATCATTTTCAGCAACAGTGTGTGTGTGTGCGGTTGATATTGATTGTAAGGCTCATGCCATTTTCCAGATCTGACTGCTGAGAAATGTAGCAAGGTGAAAGAGCGCCAAACGCAGAAGAGGAGCACATTTAAGAGCACATTTATATCCAGGCCAACAACTCCAAGGATACCCCTAAAACATAGTTTGAAAAGCCAGTGCCTCCTCACTCACATGGAAGTGAGGATTTGTGTTTATTAGCCCCTCATCTTCCTTTTTTTGGGTTCTCTTCCTTTACATGCAGTAATGATATCCTCTTGTAATTCATGTGATTTAGCCACTCTTGTGTGAATTTGATGGCTTCCCAATTTGATTTTTGGGCTTCATTTAAGTCTAATAATTCAAATCATTAATACTTAATGTAATACCTGTACCACTAATTTCATTGTTGCATTTTAAACAGTAGCATGGTATATCCATCTATATTTAGGGTATTAGGGTGTTTTCCCACCTTTCCGCCTATGAGTGCTGGGATAGGCTCCAGCTCCCCCTGCAACCCTGGTTAAGGATAAAAAGTTTAGATATGGGACAAATGGATATTGGGTAATACATATAATTTAATCACATCTTAAGCCATTCTTGTTAGGGAATAGCAATTTCATTGACTCGCTAGATAGAAACGATATAGCGTCCATAAGTGGTACAGTGTAATACCTGTATGATTTCTATACTGAGACTAGTCGTTGCTCTTAAGGAAGCCCTTTGAAGACATATTTGTTAAATTCTGGAGATAAATGCCTTTTTATTTACTATTTGCCCATGTCTTTTTGCCCATGGATTTCAGTGTTATGTCCCGTAATAATAACTACTGTTACACATGAAGCCATGATTCTTGTGTGCTGTTACATATCATTGATCTCAAATTCTTTCCTGCCTCATGCAAGATCTTGGAAGTAATTTAGCCATAAATTTGAACATCAATACTAAGATAAAATCAGGGCCAAAAAGCCCCTTGTGTTTCACTGTGAATGTTTTGGATGCTCTGTGTTTTGTTTAACCCCCTGAAGGAATATATTGTTCCAAGCTCACCTTTGTACAGATGGCACTCTCCCTAAAGACTGTTTTCATCCTCTTGCCACAGAAATATCTCTCTGAATGAGACGTAATAATGCTTCCTCTTCTTCTGTGTATATGGTGCTTCAGCCTGTAAGAAAAGGTCTGGGTCAATGTGTGCTATTGTGTAATATTGTAAACTTTGTTTCATGTGTTTCTCGCTGTCTGATTTTATCTTGCAGTTTGTTTATTTTGTTTTTATTTTTAAAAGAAAATAAGAAATAAAATAAATAACTAAGACTTTCATTAGAATTCTAGTGAAACAGGAACTGGTTTCTTTTTTTTCCTTCTTTTGCATTCACATTAAGCTGAGTGGAGACATTGTCACAGTAGTAAAGGTATTTTCATATTGATTAAAATGCCTCTGGGTGTTCTGTCTTTATGTTTTCCTTTTGTTCCAAGCCCATTTAGACAACAGTTTACTATTTTGATCCCATAGTTATTTAGAAAGTGGGAGAATAAATGGACAATTGACGTAGTTTAATATTTGTCTGGGACCAAGCAGAAAAGGATATACCTCTGAGTCCAACACAAAAAAAGCTCATTAGCGCTGCAGGCCTACTGGCCACTCTATGATGTAGAGTCAATGCAGTGCACAGTTTCAGCTCAGGGCATAAACCTCAGAGGCATCAAAATCGTTCCAGCACCAGGGATAATGCATACTCGACACATTTGGGACAAAAACGCAACAAAAAAGACCAACCATGAGCACTGAAACGCTAAGTGCAGTGTGATTGAACAGAAAGCTTAGACACAGCTTGCTCTTTTCAGAACAATACCCCACATGATAGAGAAGTGAATGGATGATCTATGGCCTCATGCTCTGCTCACAGCTGGCAGGGTGTTTTAACCTCTCTGCAGCAGGAAGCTATTTTCAAAAGCTTGAAACACACAAATGTTACAAGTTACATGTATAGTTAATTTCTGCATTTAGCATTCAAAATCTCATAGAACTCCACTGATGCACAAAACAGCAAAGTAAGAAACATTCATTAGCAGGCTAAACCCATATTTAAGGAAAAAAGCAATGTTTCTGTAAACCAATGACAAACCAATAGAAGCACAAAGTAAAAAGGCTTAAGTTCTGGTTAGTCCACAGTCACACTATCACCTGCCCAGCATCTATCAACATAGAAACCACAGAATTTTAGGCACTATTGTTCTCTTTTTGGGGCACTCTTTATTTAAAGTAAATGATAAACCCCAAAAATTTAAGGTGTGGCAAATTGCTGAACAGTATATGCTGTCACCAACAGAACAAAATCCAAATAAATGGAATCAATAACTAAATGTTAATCATTAAATGTAAATGTAATAGTAAATGCATTACCACATAATCCTTGAGGTGCAAATTTACAAACGTGCATTACAGTATCTTGTTACTGTGTTTCGGTTATATGGACACTTAAAAAGACTCTAGGCTCACATAAAATACCTGTAGTTCTGATGAGTGCAACAAAGGTGACTTAAAATGTACATTTTTCAATTATCTGTTGTTTGGAAATGATTGATGGGCAAGGCTCCAATTTTGACTGTTTTAACATTGACAGAAAAAGTTTTGCTTTTGTCACCATCTGCAGTTTGGTCAGTGTTACAACCGCCAATTTCTACAGGATAATTACTGTTCCAATAAAATTCTGTTTCCAGCTGGCATGTTACATATTAATGGTCACTTGTCTGGTGATGAGCTCTGTAACTACTTCGCTACCTATTCTTGATTTAAAAGGGACTTTACACAGCAGCACTGACATTAATGACAATTTAAAAATATCTCACCACTCTGACTTCCCTTTCCAAAGCACTAAATTACTTAACAGCTTATACACCAGGAGTTTTTTTTTCTACACTAATGTTATTTTTATATTATTTTCACATACATATAATATATTATATAAAGGCCATTAATGCCAAATTAAGTAAGTTACCTCAAAGACAAAACTGAGCTGTAGTATGTTTTATTTATGTGGAAATGTGGTATACACTCAAATCAACAAAATTCACTGCATCACCTTTCTCAGTGTAGATACAGAGGGTCTGTGGTACACTTAATGTCCTCTGAACTCTATTCCTCTGCAGCTACATTCATCACATATTGAGTGGTTTTGGATGGAACACGCAACACATGTTTCACAAACTGGTAGAGCCAAATAGCAGATGTTTCATTACAGTCAACTTATTGTTAACATAAATGAACAAACAAATAAATAAAATGCACCAGATTTTCAGGACTCATTTGTGACCATCTGCATGAAAATGATTTTCTTTGCACTTTGTACTGACTCATCAATAGCAGGTGAAAAGCCCAGAGGTCAGTGCCTCACACAAAACAAGCTTCTGCATGGATACAGACTTTCTACCTCAGTAGACAGCGTAAGTATCAAATAAATTAAAATCATTCAAGTATAGGTCATATCAGTCATGTTAGCACTATTTCTAGAATAATAAGATAATAAGATACTTTTCAGTTAGACATTACACTACACAATTAACTGTACATCACCAGCTTTGTCTAGCATTACATTAAACAGGCTCTTACACATTGACACTGTTATATATTTTGCAAAAGCTCTGGTGTATACATTACATGCTCACTGATGGCTTTAGTGTATACACTGTATGCTTACATATTAAATGGCTTTACAGGCGGTATGTTAAATTCCCTCAACATTTCCATTGAGTGGCTGAATTTAATCATTTATGTGTAGGTTTTGAAACCAGCAGTGACCTAGCAAAGACGAGCACTACCAATGAGTGCCCGGCTGCAGCACATCAAAAACCATATTTTGGCACCAAACCAAGTAATATCCACAACATAGCAAATAAAGTAGTTTGTTATTATATAATTTTATCTAATCTATTGCCATGAAAACTATTTTAAATATTTATGTCCAAAAAACTTATGTACAAAAAATAATCTGCATATTTTATGAACCTCTAAGCTTGACAGTGAATGTTGTTAATGAACAAACTTTGTCCTAGTGTGCAGAAATGACCACTTCTCTACCAAGTCCTCTTACCACACATGTGCTGAACACTGGCCGAGGTATACCAGCCGCCAACATGAACCTTAGTCTTTACCTCCTGGACCCCACTTCATCAACTTGGAATCTGCTGAGAACAGGGTAAAACAAGATAAGAAAGCTGTGCAATACAGAAGTAATACTTTGGTACACTCCATGTCCAAAAGTGTGTAGACGTCTGACCATCCATCATTTCCTCTGAAATCAAGGGAAATCAGGGTATAAATGGGGAGTTTGTCCCCCCTTTGCTGCAGTAACAGCCTCACCTCTTCTGAGAAGGCTTTACATTAGAACTTGGTACATTGCTGTCAGAATCACACTGCATTCAGCCACAAGAGCTAGTACTGATGCTGGATGATTGGTTCTGGATGTCAAAGGCCAATCCAGCTCAAGCCAGAAGTACTGGATGGAGCTCAACTGCTCCAGAGAATGTAATTCCACTGCTACACAGTCCAGTGCCCCTAACTCTCAGCCTGACACTTGGGGTTGGTCAGGGTGATCTGGTGAACGCACACATAAGCAGTCGGTCCTTAAAGCAGCTGATTGGACTAATTAAAAAAGGTGTCTAGATACTTTTAGGCAACATAAGCAAGTTTACTACATCAGCCAAAGAGAGCTTTTACATGAGCAAAACTGTTCTTCCCAGAACTACCAACGACGATGGACGTTGCCCAGACCTCATCACTAGAGAAGCCTTTATTCCTGGTGTTTATAAGATGCGCTTTGAGACTGGACGGTACTGGGAGACACTGGGAGAGACGTGCTTCTACCCCTACGTTGAGGTATGACAAAATCTTTAATTAATGTCTCTTTGATAAGCTCTTGAAAGGTTGTGCTAATATATGGGTAGTGAGATGCACAGTTGTTTTAGTGAAGCAACTTGGTGTTTAACTTCTCTGATGAACATGTGTGACACTTCTTCTCCACAGATTGTCTTCAATATCGTTGATCCATCTCACAAGTTCCATGTGCCACTTCTCCTGAGTCGGTTCTCATTCAGCACGTACAGAGGAAGTTAAATAGTGCAATGGTTGTATTTATAATGATCTACCTAAATGTGACCCTCAAGTAGCAGAAGGTACATTCTGTGATGTCATGTGCTATGTTTTCTTCTCTGTTCAGTGAACTCCAGTTTATCTGCCCATTAAATATGTCATCACACTATCATACTGACATTAACTTGATATTAACTTGTGTCTTTCTAGTCTCCCAATGTTTGCATTTTTGATTACGAATGTGAAACAAGAAACCAAACAAAAAAAATTTACCAGTCGTACATTTTTACATTTCATCTGCGGTGTCTAATAAATTATGAATCGGAGATTACGCAGATGTCTGACTGATCTGCTTACTATATTCTACGTTTTTAATGGTGCATGTACCCATGAAAACTTGAAAGAAACAAATGTAATACCTGGCTGCACTCTGAAATGAATTGTCAATTCAAATATAAAAGATATATCGTGAAAATACAAAAACATATCGTGCATTTTGTATAAATACCCCTTACAGGAAAGGCCAGCGTTGCTCCTGAAGAGCTCATTTCCTGGAAATTAGATTACAGATTATAGATTAGTTGGTGATTTCCACTCCACATAAAATGTATAAATTAGTCTGCTGTCCTGAATGAGATGTGGTCAGTCTGAGTTGTGAAGAAGGTAGAGTTCGGCACCAGTCAGTTGGACTCCTATTAAGGGCTAACAGCAAAAATATAGTAGCTTAGTATTTTTTGTTCCCTGTAACAGTGTGCATTACAAAACCCTAACATGGCAAATAAAGAGTATAATCAGTGCTAGAACTGAGTCTGTAAACTACAACCACTGCAGAATAATAATTGAGTACATTTTATTAATTTCATTTTACTGAGTGTTGGATTTGACCACCTGCTGCTTCCGATGGCGTTTATTTTTGCCGAGAGAGCGAGAGATTTTAATGGTAAAATTAATGGTAAAAATATAGGCACTGGTTCTCTGTAAAACGGGGGCTGCAACACAGAGCTGCTCGATTGCTCTTGTGTTGATTAGTAGAGCCTTGCTAACCCCTGTGAAAAAAATCTATGTACATCAAGAAAGAGAGGCGCAACTCACAGTTCAGTTTAAAAGAGTAGTTACACATTTTTTAGAAAATGGCTGATGAAGAATTGGATGCAATTAGACGGCAACGCATGGCAGAACTGCAGGCTAAACATGGGGTGAGTGAAATAAAGCGGTGTTTGCGAGCTAGCATGCTTGACGTTTCGGACCATATATGGAAGAGCACATTTTAGGCCTAAACACAAAACACTTTTTACACAAATACAAATACTATTCATCTTATTGCTCTCTTTTAGGTGTTCTGTATTACTCATTAATTTGCTCCAGTACAGATCCAGTAACTGGCTGTTTAGTGCATGTTTAGCCTGTATCTTCCCACACTGCAGTGCAGGGAAGCTAAACTAGCTAACATTAGCTAGCTGATAACTTCAGATGCCATGGTTACCAGTAGAGAGGGGCCCAAAATCTAATTTAAATGTTACATTTTCTTTATGAAATTCAGTGTTTTACTGGAAAAGAAATCCACGTTTGTGCACACTATAGCCTCTCACTTACATTCATATGTTCGTCCATGAGGATGATGATGTGGGTGTGTTCAGGGGAGACACTAGGAATAATTCCATACAGTAAACTATTGTTAGAGCTACTAGAAAAACTAATATTATTAACAATCTGGACTACAGTTCTTTGTGAGGTATTTCATTAATCATATTTTAATAAGGTACTTCTATAGGCCAATCTTAAAGCTTCAGCATACCAAGACATTTTGAACAACATGATGCATACAATAGTGTGGTTGCAGTGTTTAGGAAAGCCCCTTTCCCATTCCAGCATGACTGTGCCCCAGTGAATAAAGTCTCAACCCCATCCAACACCTTCGGGATGAACTGAAACAGATTGCGAGGCCGTTTCGTCCAATATCAGTGTCTGACCACATAAATGCCCTACTTAACGAATGGTCACAAATTCCCACAGAAACACTCAAATCTTGTGGAAAGCCTTCCAAGACGAGTGGAAGCTGTTATAGCTGCCAAGTCAATATTAAAGTCTATGCATTTGAAAGCAATGTCATTAAAGTGCCTGCTGGTGTTATGGTCAGGTGTCCCACTACTTTTGTCCATATAGCGTATGTGTGATACAAGTTGAAGTTAATCAAAAATCGCATTAACTTCTAGCTTTTAATTCATTGAGTGACTTGATTATATATGAATGATATTATTGATTAAGAGACTCTGTGGTTGTTAAAACAGCACTGAATGAATGTCAGCTTTTCCCCTCAGGGTTTAGTGTGGAATCAAATGGACCTGGTAAGCTCTGTTGTGCTTTAAGCAGCAGACTTTAAGATTAAGTTAGAATAGAAAGCTTATCAAGATACTGTTTGGGACAATGCGTTATATTTAATGTTCATGCAGTGATGAATGTTATTCATGCAGCTTTGGCATGTATAACAGTCTCCAGTCCCAATTGCAGACTGAAAACTGGTGCATGCTAGGTTTTATGTACTAACTGGCCTAAAATAATTAGATCTAAAGCTTAATGTGCTTTTATTACTCACAAGTTTTAGTTGTTTTTAATTGTTTTCACTGCTGCAGCCAGTGTGAGTGCTCTGTTATACTGACATCTGTTTTGTGATTCCTTATAAATTTGAATGAATTGTGTAATCCAGATGTATTTGATGGCAAAAAGTTAAGTGTTCATCTGTAGCCAGGAAGCTTAATATTGTACGGCATGCAGTAATCCTTTAAAATATTTGAGTTAGTGTTGAATGGTGTTAGTAGTTAGCACGCTTATTTTACATCAGACAGTTCAAAAGTGCTGTGTTCATAACCGTCTTATGAAAGACATGAAGAATGTCTGTGCATTACTTTATTTCTACTTACCTGGGTAACTATTGAGGCAGAAATATTCATCCCTGCAGGATTTATGTAATAATACATTTAGCACCATTGCTTTAGGGTATGGCACTGTAAACATCACTAAGAGTTGAGTAACTAGAATCAAAATATTAAAGTAGTTTATTTGTCTGTAATTCTGAAAAAAATCTGTTTTTAGGACTCCAGTGATCAGCAAGGCCAACAAGAAGCTAAGCAGAGGTACGGCAAATCGGAATCATAATTATGGGCAAAATAATCATACCAGAGATTGCACTGCTAGAAATAATAGCCTAAAGTCATTGATCATTCTTCTATATGTACTTTCATAACTGTTTTTGAAAGATTTGTCCAAGTATTTGTGTTGTATTTTTAACATACATCATTCCTTAACATTCTTTACTTGTTGCAAGTCACCATAAAAAGTTATTGCCATATAATTAAGATGCTCTGGACAGTTATAATAAGCTATCGTATGCAGTGCCCTCCCCCGGTTGTACATCCTCTGAATTTATTTTACTTTCTTCCAACAGAGAAACAGAAATGAGAAACTCTCTACTGGCCCAAGTCCTGGATCAGTCAGCCCGTGCCAGATGTCAGTTAATTTTCATTTTGATTGTCATGCTCCAGTTAAATTAAATGTTTTTTCTTCATTTCCAGTGTAGCTATTCTCCACTAGGTGGCAATGTTCTTCTAAAAATGTTGTTCTTTTTTATTTCAGTAAGTAACCTGGCACTGGTAAAGCCAGACAAAGCAAAAGCAGTTGAAAATTATCTGATACAAATGGCACGATTTGGACA
Source organism: Brachypetersius altus (assembly GCA_037974465.1). Lineage (NCBI taxonomy): Eukaryota > Metazoa > Chordata > Actinopteri > Characiformes > Alestidae > Brachypetersius > Brachypetersius altus. Next base: position 6,594,231 of record JBBPDB010000019.1, read on the forward strand.
GCTTGGGGGAAAGGTCAGGAAGAAACTATTACATCTCTGTCTGTTTGTATTTATATGCATGTAGACTATTGAATGGTCGTCTTCTCTCCTGTCTCAGATCACAGAGACCGGTTTGATAGAGATCCTTGAAAAAGTCAGTCAACAAACAGAGAAAAAGACAACTGTCAAGGTAACTTATTATCTAATAATGATTTTAAAGGTTTTGGCTGAACTTGGAGAGTATTACCAAATGTGAACTATTATTTCAGAGATACTGTTATACCAGGACGTTATGTACTCAGAGTTTAAAATACAAACAGAAATGTTTCTTCAGCTGCTTTGTTTTAACTGCAATTTCTGCCTCTATCCCAGTTTAACAGACGGCGGGTGATGGACTCTGATGAAGAAGACGATGATTGAATTAAGAGCTGATAACAATCATTTTGCTGGAAAAACTTGGTTGGGATGCTTTGGTTTTCGGGAAACAAGCAGAGTGCGTAACTGTGATGAACCCAAGGCCCTGTCTAAGGAGAGCATCCTGCAATAGAGACTCTAGACCTTTGGGGAAGCAGGACGTTCTCACCTGTGTTGTTTCTGTATCACATCTTTCATTACGGTTCATTTTTTTTTGTTTTGTTGTTGTTTTTTTTGCCACAAGCCAACACATTGCAGTAATGGAATATTGCTGCAGTGACATTTTACTCAAGACTGATCTGGAAATACAGTGAAATTAGCATAATAATGGAACAGCCCCCATTATCATATATCTCTTTGTAGATTCCCTCCTTTTCTGACATGTAACTGTTTACATAATTAAAAAAAAGCCTTAAACACAACTGTTACATACTATTTTTTAATGTCTGTAGTGTCTATGTTAAGAATTGTTGAGTATAGATTTCTCTGCAATCACTAATCCCTACCAAGTCAAGAAGCAGTCCAAAATTCAACCAGTCAAATTGTAGCGTAATACAACAGTTTGTACCATCTGACTGGTTCCAAAGTGTTCTACCTGTACTGTTAATAAACCAATAACTACTATTCCGCTGACCGCAGGTTTCTAAACAATGACTTGCTTTACATTGCAGTGAACCTTGGAAATGTCATTTAACATACAAAACAGAAAGCTAACACTATAGATAACTAGGACTACTTTTCACTTTACAGTTTGATTAGATTCTGTTGGTACTGTGACATTTAACAATGTTAAACAAACTGGAGTTGGCAAGGCATGAACAGAACACAAATCAACAAACATAAAAGGAAGTGCAATGTTCTATAGAGTGAAGAAAATGACAGCCAGGTAAAGCGGACAAAAACAGAAAAATCTGAGCTGAACTAAGCTGACCTTTGTAGTATGTGTAGAATGCAATTAGTAATCAATCCTTGTATTATAACTTGGCCAGCTGTACCATACACTACTTGGACAAAAGTGTTAGGACACATCTGTTTTTAAGTTCTGGCTAGGCCCTTCCACTGAAGTGCAGCCTTAATGCTTCAACATACTAAGACATTTTAGACGATCCCATGCTTACAACTTTTGTCACAGTTTTGGGGGGAAACCCTTTCATATTCCAGTGTGACCATGCCCTAGTCTAGTGCACAAAGCAAGCTCTATAAAGACATGGTTGGATTGTTTGTTGTGGAATAACTTGGCTGGTCCACACAAAGCCCTAACCAACACCTCTTGTGAGCCGGGCCTTGTGCAATGTCAGTGTCTGATCTCATAAGTGTTATGCAGAATGAATGGGCACATTTCCTCCACAGAAACACTCCAGAATGTTGTGTAAAGCCTTCCAGGAGGAGTGGAAGCTGTTACAACTGCCAAGGGGGGGACCAACTCTATGTTAAAGTTGTTGAAGTTTATTGTCATGTGTACAGTGTACAGAGTACAATGAAATTCTTTCTTGAACACCCTCTTCACAGATAGAACATAAAGACACGAAAGACAACACAGTGCAGCAACAGTAGTCTTAAGTTGTATAAAGTACAGTAAAGTGACAGTACAGCGTAAAATGTAAAGTGTTGTGTGCTACGGTATTACACATAGTATGAAGAACAGATGTGCAACAGAGAGGACCACAGTTACTGTGCGCTGAACAGTCTAATGGCACTGGGGTAAAAACTTCCTGAATCGTGTCGTGCGTGTGTGTATTGTCCTGTTTCCTGCGAGATGGCAGGAAAGTGAAAAGTGACAGTGCAGGGTGGCTGGGGTCCTTCATGAGACAGCGTGTGCTGTAAATGTCCATTATTGCGGCGAGTGGAGTGCCTATGATCCTCTGGGCTGTTTTCACCACTCTCTGTAGGCCCTTCACGTCCTGAACAGTGCAGCTGCCGTACCACGACGCAACACTTCCTGTGAGGATGGACTCCAC
>JBBPDB010000019.1:6603262-6649270 GCA_037974465.1 Brachypetersius altus
AATTTTAGATCTTTAAGTCCATCTCATGAAAAATCGGAGCAGAAACAAAGGTGTTGCGTTTATATTTTTGTTGAGTGGAAGTTTGGGCACCATTTCAGTCAGTGCTGAGAAAGACTCCTGAAATCACAATTCTCAAACACTTCTTGTTTGTATTATTCTTTGCACAGCACTTCTAGTCCAGAAATATTCTATATATTCTTTTAAAAAAACCACATATGTCACAGTTGTTATGAGTAGGCTCCTAGCTATTTCATTTTTGTAAGTCAGAGTTTGATGCTGCCTTCTGTTGGAATGTGAGGAACGAAGGGAAAAGCTGTTTTTAACATATTTATTTCTCAAATACAGTATGTCTGTAGGCATTTTGTTTACTGTCAGCTTAGCATTTTTAGACTGAAATTACTGTTGCTGATGGGGAACATTTAAACATTGTATACAATAAACCACCACATACTTATCAGGATTTAAGCTTTGACTCTCCTCGTCCTCCATGGCAACAACTAGTCAAAGTCAAAGTGAAAAAAGAAAAAAAAATAGAATTAACCTCAAGACAAATGTAAGAACGAGCCTTTTTCCCCCTTTATTTCTCTGTTGTTGTTTTTCACAGAAAAGGCTTTGCCAGCCCAGCCGATCACAGCGCTGATATATCAGCTCAGCCAATCAGAGTGCAGGAGGCGTGGCTCAAGTGGTCAATCCTAGATCTGGAGACGGGGTTTGGAAAATTAACATGGATAGTTAACATTTCCAACAAATTTGCACTTAATGGAGTTAAACAAATTCAATTCTGTAACAACCTGTAATTTCTGCACGTCGTCTCAGTGCCAGTCGTGCTAACGACGGAATGTGGATGAATGAAAAGTTCATCATCATGGTGGTCCAGTGCTGGGGAGAGAGGGGGGCCTGAGTTAGATGGTGACATGATTACGACGGATTCCCCCTCTCAGTCATGGGGTTGGTTTGTAAGAAAGGAGGAGTTTGATTATCTTCCTCTTAAGAGGAACAACTTTCGGGCGAGCCGGCGTCTTAGCTGGCCTTTTCTCCCACAGACGAGAGAGCATTTCAACCACTTATCTTTTTTTAAAAAGTGCATGTGGGACAGAACCTCCAGCCGGACACACCTGAACTCGTGCAGGCTCCTCTGATAGCCAAGAGCACCCTGCTGTCATATGGAGCAATTGGAGAGACCCTGGCGTGGAATTGAGTTATTTTTCGTTTTAGATGCGGGTCAGATTATACAATAAAGTCATTTGTGTGGTTACCAAACCAGCAGATTATATTAGACAGAAGCAGGAGTGTTTCAGAGGGGAGTGCTGGACTGCTTTTCGGAAGCCACAGTCACTGCTGGAGCCTAACAACCCGTGATCCGCCTGGAATTAACCTCCAGACAAAGGTAAGTACAAGCCGTTTTCCCTTTTATTTCTTTATGGTTTTTATTCACTAAGTCTTTTTCAGTAGTAATTATACTATATTATATTACATAGTATTTACTTACTATAATTACTACAATATATATGATTATGATTGACAGTCAGGCCGTATTGAGAAAACTGCAGTGAGAATTTAAATAAAAAAATTTAAAGGTTGTTCTATGTTCTGTCTTTTTGTCAGTATTCGTTTTCAGATTAGCTCTTTCACTTTTTACACCAACAGTAGCAGGAGTAGTAATAACAAAATACTTATTATTTATTATTTAATTCGAATTTTAGTATTTTGTCATATTTAAACTTGAGTCAAGCTGGATAACATCCTTGAATGTGAAAAAGGAAAAACGCGAGACAGTGAGGTTTTTGTGTTATCCTTAAAGATTAAATCAAATGAGGGACACTCTTCATAAAATGTAGTTTGTATGACAAGCCAACTTTTATTCTTGTCAAACTGCTTCAAAACCAAATGTTTTTTAAAATGGATACGGGAATTCTGAATTAATTTAATGTGTTCGTGTTGTTTGTTCTGTTTTTTTGGGTTTTTTGTGTGTGTAAAAGAGACATCATCTCCTTTGTTTGGCACCAAAGAGGACCCGATCAACCCTCCCCCTCTCCCCTTCATCCGAACCATGAACGACACTCTGCATCACCACTTCAACTTAAGGGTCCAGGAGCACAGCCCCTCTGACAACGGCTCAATGAACGGCTCCGTGGGGGACGGGAACGCAACGGGCATCGCTCAGATCATGATCCCGCAAGAGCTCTTCCTCATGCTGGGCCTCATCAGTTTGGTGGAGAACATCCTGGTGGTGGCGGCCATCGTGAAGAACAGGAACCTGCACTCGCCAATGTATTACTTCATCTGCTGCCTGGCCGTATCCGACATGCTGGTGAGCGTAAGCAACGTGGTGGAGACCATGTTCATGCTGCTGACGGAGCACGGCGTGCTCGCGGTCACGGCGGTGATGCTGCGGCACCTGGACAACGTCATCGACGTGATGATCTGCAGCTCGGTGGTGTCTTCGCTCTCCTTCCTCTGCACCATCGCCGCGGACCGCTACATCACCATCTTTTACGCGCTGCGCTACCACAGCATCATGACCACCCGGCGTGCCGTGGCAGTCATCGTGCTCGTGTGGCTCGCCAGCATCACGTCGAGCTCGCTCTTCATCGTCTATCACACGGACGACGCCGTGGTCGCGTGCCTGGTCACCTTCTTCGGCCTCGCGCTCGTCTTCACCGCCGCGCTCTACCTGCACATGTTCGTGCTGGCGCGCGTGCACTCGCGCCGCATCCGCGCGCTTCACAAGAGCCGGCGCGCGGCGGCCACGAGCATGAAGGGCGCCGTCACGCTCACCATCCTACTCGGTGTGTTCGTAGTGTGCTGGGGGCCCTTCTTCCTGCACCTCATCCTCATCCTCACCTGCCCCACAAACCTGTACTGCAAGTGCTACTTCAGCCACTTCAACCTCTTCCTCATCCTCATCATCTGCAACTCGCTCATAGACCCCGTCATCTACGCCTACAGGAGTCAGGAGCTCAGGAAGACCCTCAAGGAGCTCGTGCTGTGCTCCTGGTGCTTTTCTATGTAAATTGACTTTGAAGTTAAAAACACAAAAAGAAGTTAGAGACTTCTTTTGCGCATTTGTTTTTTGCGCATCGTTTACGCACTGATTTTTGCGCGTTCTCTGCGTGCATATCTGCTACTTAACATGACAAATGATAACTCTTTCTCAACCCCTCTTTTAAGCACATGTTGACATCTAAATTTACCTCCTGTCCTTCCCTGGCAACACCAGCCGGAACTGTCCCTCAAGGACCCGAGGAAAGAGCACTTATAGAGCAGCCCCGAGAGGCCTGTTGAACCACTGTGGACCATGGATCTTTAAACTGTTACTGCACAGTGGAGTACTCACATTCACACTTTTTTTGACCTTCGCTCTGTATTTTCTATTCTGTTCTAAAACAAGCAGAGACAATTGTGCACAGAAGTTTGGGCCCACCCTTGGATTAAAAAAAAGTAAATAAATGATACACTGCTCTTTCAATATTTTTTTTTTTTACAAGAAAACGTTAGAAATACTTAAAACAAATGGAATAGACTGGGTTTAGGTGTAATTTTACAGTTTACAGTTTCTTCAAATAGCCACTCCTTGCCTTTATCACAGATGTGTGCCATCCTTTCCAGCAATTTTTGGAAATAACTTGTGTCCAAATCCCGTCACATTTCCAAGCATGCAAACAGTTCTGTCTCATTTGCTGGACACTCATCAAACTTGTTGGCCGAGCTCCACTTCCATTTGTTTCAAGTATTTATAATGTTTTGGTTTTTTTTTGATAGAGTAGTGCATCATTTATGTTTTAAATAATATGTACAAAATACTCTAATGTTTTGAGTGGTTCATGTTTGATTTTTTTAGAATCTGTTCCAGATTTACAGCTTAACGTGAGACCATGAGGAAGAGTTTCATTAACTGGAAATATCATGTAGGACTTGTGTGATGTATAAAGCCTGTCACGGTACAGCACGTTTGCATTTTGAGCTCTTCAGTGAAAAATGCTGTTGATTTGAAATATCAAACCAAATATGAACCTCATTTTCATATGAGTGAAATATATTACATTAGCATCGTTTTGCTCTTTAGTTTACTTCTTTGGCAGTTCATGTAATATTTTTGTTCCCTGTTGACATGATTTGCACATTTAATTCTGGTGCATCTTTTTTTAGTTGTATAAGAAGAAAAGGAAATTATTCAGTTAATTTCAGTTATGCATTTTAAGTTTCTTTTCAAGCAAACAAAATTATGGTTTTCCTTTAGAAGTATGCAATTCTAAAGTCATCTGTGTCATTATAAAACTGGCAAAGGCTGCCTCAGTAGATAATAGTTCTTATTATGCCCATAGCTGGTGTAGATAGCTAAGGCATGTAGTCATGTGGTGAGGACAGAGTTTTGCCCTGGAAACTTGAAATCTATATTTGGTGTCAAATTAGCTGTTACTTTGGCATTTGCCTTGAATGTACATGTTATGTTCTGTCTGTACTTAAGGCATGTGCTAATCCATTTGAAACTGTGCTTAACATGAATTGTCCTCTGTTAGACCAATTACACCACATCACAAGATGAGGCTGTGGGCTACACTATTAACTCAATAAATGAATACCCACACACTGTGTGAAGTAAGGATCTCCTGGCTGGTGCCGTGTCCACACATCCGCTTTCGAAGACCAATTCCAACTGAGTCACTGTTTTAAAGCCCTGTAGATGTCCCTTTAATATAGTGACAGTTGATTATTTACATGATATTTACATGATGATTAACTGCTATGTGTTTATACAGTGGCCAATTCTGGCCTCAGTTCATGGTGCTGTTAATAAAACCAATAATTCTTTTTGTAATAAGAGGTCAAATATCTTCTTGAACACAGTTTTGCAAAGTAACTTTTTCTTTAAACATTTTGTGTCTTTAGCTCAACAATTTCCTTGTTGCTGAGGTTATTAGTGTATTAGTATATAAGATCAAGCAGAAATGTTTGAACCATTTCTTGAATTAAGATAACATTATCTTTCAGAAAGTTAGCGTATTATTATTATTATTGTTGTTGTGTTTCTTTTTATTGAACATTTTTGATATACAGTGTTTTATTTATCGAGGGGCTGTGATCAAACTTGCGGGCTTTTGAAAAGATGTTTTGTACAGGTTGTTTTTAAAAAAAGCAACTTTTCTTGGAAAAGCATTATCAACATATTTGAAATGCTGTTAGACCAGATTAAATTGATCCCACTGTAGATGGGGGGCTGAATGCTGAATGAGCAGTCACTATGAGGAAATTCATTAAAACCTTTGTGCTGTGATGGTTGGTAAACAGAAATTTAGCTCAGGATATATTTTGTGTTGCCTTTGTAATTAGCTTCATAAATAAAGATGAATAATTATCTATCATTGCTTGTAATTTGGTTTAAATATTGGATGGCCAAGGCAGCGTAACGCCCTCATAGACAGAGGCTGGGAAAAGGATTTAGTCAAACAAAGGCAGGCCTATTCTTCAAATCAAAAGGTCTTATGAAACCCAGTTTTCAAAGCAGCTGGCTGTGGTGTGCTCAAAGTCCATTTAGTTTTTTAACAGTGTTTTTCATCCATTAGTGGGTGCCCATTTCAACACCACATGGCTGTGGTGTATGAGCAGTGTACGTTTTTGGACTGATAAACACCACAGCATCAGCCGATTCTCAATAGTTGTAAGAATTCTAATCACAAATTAAGGCTTTATTGCTTGTTCCTTTCTTTTGTACAAGAAACAATTTGTAACAATGAACAGTGCACACCAATTTACACAGTGAATTTGGGCTGAGCGGAGAGCTCCTCTGTGCTACTGGGGTTTTCTGGAAAGGATTTGGTGACTGTAATTCCATTGGATAAATAAGTGCTTTAACAACAAGGTTTTGTTTTGATTATTTGTAAGCATCATACAGAAGCTTCTTTCACACCACCGTAGCTCAGAGCGAGGAAGATCGCGCTAACCACAGTAATGTGAAGTGATCTTTTCAAGTGTTCTGTGTTCAGAGAAACATGCTTGTGTAGTTGCTGTACAGTGTTGAGTGAACTCTAGCAGTGTGGCCAGGCAGTCATATGACCCCACTGCCTGTGGAATGCTGCGATAACTGTAACTTTAATTACCTCCAGGATGTACATTATATTCATGGCTCTCTCTTCTAGAGAATGTTATCTACATATCCGAACTTCCTTGTGAAGATACAATTGATATAATATTGTACAGGCCACAAATACCTACTTAACTGCCCAATAGCTGAAATGTGCACAAATTGTGCTCCACACCTCAGTGTTTCTCAGTGTCTCAGAGCGTTTCTGGCACGGCGCTGACTGAGCTCAAATCAGAGCAGATCTTTCAACACAAAGCTACTGAATGTAAAACATTATCCTTGATCCTATAAACCATATCTGCACTGTTTTGACTGTTTATTTTGTTTTGCCTTTTATGCAGTTTATCTTTCAGTAAATCCAATAAATTTCAGTTGATGGTCCTTAGTTTATTTAATTTCATCAGATTTCTTATAGCAGTCTGGGTTTGAGTAGACAATTTAATAAGCCCCAGTTTAAATCCCGCCTTCGGCTGTCAGTGTTTGCCTTTTTATTGTATTAAGCTGGCCCTTTAGACAGTAGCATGCTGTGACTGCGGTAATATAGGTCATGTCCTTATGCTAAGACTCAAAATCAGTGCTACAAGTAGTTCATACGCAATTGCGTGGTGGCCTGTGAGTAGGACATTCAGACTGTCTTCAGTTTTGTTTAGACGAGAAGCAATGAATATACACAGTGACTAATAATGGCAGAGTAATGTAATCTTTGCTACTGGATCACAATCCGCAAAACAAGACCGAATTGATATCTTGTCAGTTGATTTTAGCTTAAAATTTTACAAAGCGATTTCTGGTACTATAACACTAGAGGGTACTGCAGATCACATTAATAAAATGAGCCGGATTACCACTCTATTTTCAGCAGGGGGAGCTGGGGATCTCGTGTCAAATTCTGCTTTTAAACCCCTGTTTTCCTCACCATGGTGACTTTGCATTAGTAAAACTGTGTATCTGAACTCTGTGCTTTGTATAGGTAACAGGAACTTGTTCAGAACTCTACAGTGATGATTTTTTTAAAATTTGAAATATTTCAGTACACATAGTTCTATAGGTGTCTATTGCTCGTGAAGTTACCTTGCAACTCACTTGTATCTATAAAGATCAAAGCATGCCCAGAAATTAGCAGCTGTGTATCAGTTTACTGGTGAAGTAAGCAGTGTTTTCCATTCTTCATAAGAAATGTGTTTTTCGTTGGACAGTGTTTTGTACATTCTAAGTAAATATTTTAATGGTCCTGAAATATTTGGTTTTGTGTGAACACCCTGTTTCTGTCAGTGATACTCATTTACATTGATTCTCGTTGTGTTGCTGGCAGTGGGCAGCAACAGGCTTTTACTGGCAGAAGTCAGCAGCTGCTGGCCTGAGCATCTCCTGCAGCCTTCAGAATCACTAATCTTTACATTCTGGTGCTCGACAGTACAATGACTGCGGTAACTGCACTGGTTCTTGATTCTTTAAAGTGAATCTCTTCTTTTTTAAAGTATCATCCCAGAATACAATGGTGCTGCTTCAGCAAAACAATAGTGTGCCCAACATGCAGAAATAAATATTTTTGTAATATCGAAGTTTCAAGATTCATTACTGTACATTGATAAAAATGTGTCCTGGGTGTGCAATAAAACAAGTTCAACAAAACAAGGACAACAGATCCAGCATTATCATAAAACCACTATCACTACCACTACCAACCCCACTATCAAATTAAGCAACTGTTGCAATTAAAACTATATCAAACAAAATAATAAATACAGTACTGTAAACTGTAAAAGTACAAGATACAGAGAGCATCTTGATTTACTTATTATTTAAATTGTTGGGGCCTCCCTGTTATTGGCTAGTATTCATGTCCTTGGGCAGCACCATCTGTGTGTGGAGTGCTGTGCTCAATTAAGCACTTAACTGCATCTGTCCTCCAGGCCAGAGATCAATACATCATGTTTAGGGCGGGGTTGACCTCACTGCTGAGTGTGCAGAAATGGCATTACTTTAAGGAAAAATACAGTAGATACGAGGGGTATAAAAATTCACACATTTTCAGGTTTTAAACATATTTTGATTCTGTGGACAAGATTCCTTTTTGCTTTTATTTGATTTTCCATGAGTGATCAATGTCTTGACTATACAGAGATCTGAATGCAGTGTGTCTGTAATTTCTTTGTTTTTTATTGTGTACAAAATAATGTATAAACAGCCCAAAGCAGTTGCGAAATTTGATGTGATATTTTAAATTCCATTTAACTTCAATTAATAATCACATTCAATTTGCTGTTTTTTTATTACACCCTTACTGGATACCATTTCGCTATTTCTCACATTCCTCTCTCTATCCTTTCTTTCATTCTTTCTTTCTCTCTTTTTCTTTCTTTCTAGCATATAAAGAATCTGATATCAGACCTCAGCCCGGTAAACTCTTTGGTGTGGGTGGGGTCACAGTGAGTCAGGGATTTTTCTCTTTTGTTGTCCCACCACCGCTACGCTGCCTCTGCAGTGTGTCACAGGACTTGTTTCTACTGTCCTGAGTCACACTTACCTCCATTCAGAGAGCTGCTGTGAGATCACACAAAAATGTGTCCGAGAGGACTGTGGAACTGGAAGAGTATGGAATAAAATAATGTTCACTCAGCAGTTTGTGGAGAGAGGAGCACAGCCCAGCATTACACCAAAGGGTAAAATTGTGTACATTGTGGGTATATTGTGAAAAGCTGTTGCATTAAAAGACAGGCCTTTTATTTAAACCTTTTAAAATCCATAATTTCAAATCACACCAGCAGCTCCCCAGCAGAGACATGCTTTTATAGAAAATTAAAGAGAAAATAATACCTCATGACAGCTAAGCAGAATAAAAGTAAGAACAAAGGAAATTATTTCCGAGTAGTGGCATATATTATCCATACATACATACATATATATTATACATCCTTAAGCACTGGTGCTGATGTTGCTGCTCTGTCTGGTCATCAGAAGAACCAGACGGTCGCTTTCTCCGCGCTCTCTGATTGGCTGAGATCGGGTGGCGTCACCGCATCCCTCTTTCCCTGGCAGACGGCGCAGTAAAGTGTGTGTGTGTGTGTGTGTGTGTGTGTGTGTGTGTGTGTGTGTGTGTGTGTACTGTATAAAAAGACTCGCCTGGACCAGTCAAGCCTTCTGCCGGCGACTTCGTGGAGGAGACACTCTTGCCCTTTCACGGACACTCGCTGGACGAAACGGGACAGGATGCGTGAGATAGTTCACATCCAGGCCGGCCAGTGTGGCAACCAGATTGGAGCCAAGGTAACCCTACTCTTAAAACTTGATTTATTTTAAATACTACTGCAGAAACGGAAACCTGTGCATGATAGACTGCGCTCAGAATGTTTGATTTTGACATTAGATTAATGAAGGTGGGAATTCCGAGCAAGTCTTTCACTTTTATGAACGCAAGACTGCTGCTTTGATTTAGTCCCACCAGTCTGCTGAAGCGGCAAACGTGAAGGACATGGCAACGCCCATTTTGGTAGAGTGAGCCTTTTTATCTTCGTGACTGAAATCAGCAGAGTTTGCCGAAGAGCAACAGCTGGAAGTAAAGCTTATGAAAAATGAATTAGTCCCGAGAGAGCGAAGTTGGTTTAAGCATGAAGCTGCGGAGTCATTCCACTCAGGCGTCTGTGGCTTATTCTTCACACCCGTTTTCCGGCTGAGTTGACCAGCAGCACTGCGCCTTCTGCCTGCTCTCGGATTGGCTAATAGTTCATAATGACAAAGTGTCAGCCTATCAGAACGAGAGCTGTTAGCCAACCCCAGCGCAGAAAGGTGTGGCTTTGCTGAATACGGGTCTGGAAAAAAATACTGCCTCCTTTGAGTGGGCTGCTCAAGTGGCTCAAACAAAGACAAAATTTCAGTCCTCGCTGAGCAGATTGCTGATCTCATATCTCATCTGTCATGGACAAAGAATTATAACTCATAATACAATGACCCGGAACAATGGACTGGGTGAAACGTTGTGGACATTTGTTGAGTGAGCAAATGGAAATATAAAAATTTAAAACTTTGTAGTTCTCGTGTTTTTCATAATTAGGCCTTCTCCTCAGTCAAGTAAACACTATGCCTATAAATATCAAATTTCCAAATCAGAAATTAATGATGATCTCTGCTTAGAGAGGCCTGCATGAGCCCTGCTTTGTCATGGCTCAGTGATACTGTAGCAGATGCTGTGCTGGCAACATGCTCTGTCATTGTCTGCTTGGTGAGATGTGCTATGCAGAATGAATTCAACCTATTAGCTGCTAAGGCTTTACACTGCAATTTTTTGAATTCCTCTTTCATCTGCATTGAAAACTGCTAAGTCATTCTCCTCTGCAGGTAGCTGTTTGTAGACACCAGTAAATGCAATGCAGTTAAACTCTTGAGCATTTCTTTTTGACCCCTAGATTAAAGAGGAACATACTGAGGTGATCTAATGGCTTTTTATTACTGTGTGCATTATTATAAGAGACTGTTATCCGGCAGCTCATTCTGAGCGCAGAACGTAATAGAGCTGCAGATGATCACCCTAAATCACCACAACTTCCATTACATCATCACCACAGCACTCAGTCATCTAATTCAGAACAGAAACTTGGGAGAATATCCTGTATCATAGGCATATGTCAGCACCTTCTGCTGGAGAGACCAGGGTGGGGAGAGGGGGGTGGTGGGCTCGGGTAATAAGGAGGGGAGCTGACATAATGCAGTGATCTCATGCTGTCTGCAGGAGGGTACGGCAAAGATCACTACGAACATCTGGCCTGTCATTAATTTACCACTATGAGGACCACAGTACTTTTCACACACCCACACAAATATTCTGATTTATTGTTAAGTATCTGAGTGTTTACCACAAGCTTATTATTCAGACATTCCAAACTGGAGACAATCAAATCCCTATCGTTCAGTTATAAAACATACTGTATCTCTGATATAATTTTACAGGAATGGGAAAAACACTTTTAACTTTACTGCCTGTCCCCTCTACCCATCCCCCCCCTCAACAAATTAGTACATGCCACATTCAGGAAATCAAGCCCAGTGATTAGGGGTTCCTTAATTACTCATTTAGATGGCAGGTTACATGTCTGTGGAACAGATAATTAGAGAGGGGGGTTGGGGGAAGGTGGGGAAGTGTCTGGGTGGGTTGGACAGAGATGGTAGAGCTGAGAAAAGGCCACCGATCTTCATTTTGTGGTGCTTATGTGCAACTAGTACACAAAGAGACTTATTTTACAATAGCACATTTTGAGTTTAAACACTGCATAGGCCCGTTTTGTTCTTTTTATCGTCTTATTGTCCATTGCATGTACTTGCATACTTGAAAATTACCACCACATAGATAACACAGGGTGACTTTTTATTAATAATATTGATATGTTTCTGTTATGATGATAATTATATTAGTAGAACGCAAATCCAGTTTGTTGCTTAAGTTGTGGAAAGCTTTTGCTTTAAATGAGATTTCTTTTTCCCTTGCTGCTTGACAAGTCAACTATGCTTTTTCTTTTTTGAAATGTCTTTTTTATGAGAGTCTATCTATCTGTCTATCTGTCTATCTATCTATTGATCCATCGATCCATCAATCCATCAATCCATCGATCCATCGATCCATCAATCCATCCATCCATCTCTCTCTGTCTTCCCCTCCCACATACACACACAAAGAGAGAGACAGAGAGTGTAAATGGGGACAGCATTACCATAGTGTGTCCTCATTGTCCTTGGCACGCTTTGACCATCAGCTCCCTGTACAAATGTGTTATGTTTTCTTTTTTTCTGTTGGTGGTGGGTTTTATGAGACATAATGGCTATACGCCAGCTGGAGGGCCTTCCATCAGAGGATTCCTGCAGTGAGACAATCCTAGTGGCCAGGATCAAAGTGCTATTTTCCAGCTGTGGCCTCCAGCTCTCACCGGAAAGGCGCAGTTACATTATAATGACCATCAGATTTAAGACGAATTAATATAATCCCAATAATGGATCCCACTATCTAGGTCAGAGCCTAAATTCCAGACCCAGTCTGGGCAACAGATCATTTACTGCACCACTTATTAGTTTGACCACAGACATAAACCACATCTATGCTTCTGTGCAGTGATCAGCCTTAACTCTTCAGTCCAGTCACATGACATCCTACATAGTCTTTCTCAGTCAATGAGGAAGTTCATTGTGTATCCATACCATCAGCTGCCAGGTCACGCTCCTGTGATTACGTGCTTTTCTAAAAGAAGTCAGACAGTAGTTCGCTCCGTGTAGAGCGATTAAAACAAGCCTGCATGCTATTTCAGTCTTTCATTTGACTATCTATCTATCTCTCTAAATACCTACCTATCTCTCTCTCTCTCTTTGTCTATCTGTTTATCTATCATTGTTCCGTTCCATCATTCTATCTATTATTCTATTGTGTTGGAAGAAAATTCATTCTTTTTGGACATGGTCGCTTTTAGAAAAGCAAATTTGTGGCATCGTATACTTTTTTGTGGCAGACTGGGTGGAGACATCAAATCTATCCACCCTCTTGCCGCATCACTTCTTTGATGACCTGACTTGCTTCATCACTTTCTGCCTGAAGCTTGTTTTTTTTTGTCTGCCTGTTTTATCTCTCCTGTTATTGTCTTTTCCTCTCTCTCACTATTGCCTTTCATACTCTTCGCTATCTGTTGGACTGCTGCCATACCCCCCTCCTTAGTCCCCTGAGGACTCATGTCTCTCTCAGCAGAAGTCTGACGGCCTCTCCTGTCTTGTCTGTTGCTGGAAGATCAATCTGCCTCCAGCTCTAACAGCTGCAACAGGAATACTTAATTAGCTCAGAGCTAGTAGACTCAATATTTTTGCTTATATACTTATAATACTATTACTATTATACTAATATGTATTAAATGATTAGCTGTGATAGGAGTCTATTGTTATTATTTTATTACTTTTTGTTTATTTTCAATTATTGTTATCTATACTTTAATGCTGCCAAAATAGTTGCATTCAATATGTTGTAGACTAAAGCTGGCAACTCCAATCCAAGAGCTGTTTCTTCAAAGTCATTTAGTAACAGTGTATGGTATTTCTGTGTGCAGTTCTGGGAGGTGATCAGTGATGAACATGGCATTGACCCCACTGGAAACTACGTAGGTGACTCAGACCTGCAGCTGGAGAGGATCAGTGTCTACTACAATGAGGCTTCTTGTGAGTCAGAATGACTGCTCCTGTTGGACAGGATTTTTATACAAGCAAAGTTCCATTAAATCTCAGTCAATCTTTTATTCACATTAATGACCAGGATATTATGTCAGCAGACTATTAAAATTTATGTTGAGCTTTTGTAAAAGGTTGAAAGGAGAGTCTGGAAATTGCTTTTTTCTTTATTTGCAGAGAAAGCAACACTATATTTTTCAGGGTCATTAATGGACCTGTCAGGTCTTGTTAAATGATTACATTTGTATACTGCACATTTATTGTATTTGATCTCTTTCCAGCCTCCAAATATGTCCCCAGAGCAATCCTTGTAGACCTGGAGCCAGGCACCATGGACAGTGTTCGATCTGGAGCCTTTGGCCATCTCTTCAGGCCTGATAACTTCATCTTTGGTCAGTACAGACACCTACTCCAGCCAACCTGATTGAACAGATTTAAATGGTTTATGACAAACTAAATGCCCTCTAGTGGTTACAGACATTAATTGCCCATTGTGGTCTACTAAATGAATCTTAATGGGAAACTAAATGAATGTTATTAGTTTTGTTATGCTGACATGCTTTGAAGATTTAACAAGATAACACTAAATGGGTTAAAACTGTTGGTTTGTTTTCAGGCCAGAGTGGAGCAGGTAACAACTGGGCTAAGGGCCACTACACAGAGGGAGCAGAGCTAGTGGACTCAGTGTTGGATGTGGTGAGGAAGGAATGTGAGAATTGTGACTGTCTGCAGGGCTTTCAGCTCACCCACTCCCTCGGAGGAGGCACGGGGTCTGGCATGGGCACCCTGCTTATCAGCAAAGTAAGGGAGGAGTACCCCGACCGAATCATGAACACCTTCAGCGTAGTGCCTTCCCCTAAAGTGTCTGACACAGTGGTGGAGCCCTACAATGCCACTCTGTCCATCCATCAGCTGGTGGAGAACACTGATGAAACCTACTGCATCGACAATGAAGCTCTCTATGACATCTGCTTCCGCACCCTAAAATTGGCCACTCCCACCTATGGTGACCTAAACCACCTGGTTTCAGCCACAATGAGTGGGGTCACAACCTCCCTACGCTTCCCAGGGCAGCTCAACGCTGACCTTCGCAAGCTGGCTGTCAACATGGTCCCCTTCCCTCGTCTGCACTTCTTCATGCCTGGTTTTGCTCCTCTAACAGCACGAGGCAGCCAGCAGTACCGCGCCCTAACCGTGCCTGAACTTACTCAGCAAATGTTTGATGCAAAGAACATGATGGCTGCCTGTGACCCACGCCACGGCCGCTACCTCACCGTGGCGACCGTGTTCCGAGGCCGCATGTCCATGAAGGAAGTGGATGAGCAGATGTTGGCCATCCAGAGCAAGAACAGCAGCTACTTTGTCGAATGGATTCCCAACAATGTGAAGGTCGCTGTGTGTGATATTCCTCCCAGGGGGCTCAAGATGTCCTCCACCTTCATTGGTAACAGCACTGCCATCCAGGAACTGTTCAAGCGCATCTCCGAGCAGTTCACTGCCATGTTCAGGCGCAAGGCTTTCCTGCACTGGTACACTGGTGAAGGCATGGATGAGATGGAGTTCACAGAGGCTGAAAGCAACATGAACGACCTTGTGTCTGAATACCAGCAGTACCAGGATGCCACAGCTGAGGAAGAGGGAGAAATGTATGAGGATGATGATGAGGAGTCTGAGGCACAGGTCCAAAAGTGAACATACTGTCCAAAAGTAGCAAACTTCACCCCAATATCTACTGCTCTACAGTCTGCTCAATATCTGAGCATGCAGCTGGCTTATTATTTCAATCTAATCTCTGTCACTGGTAGTTTAACCTTCATATTAACCATTAGTGCCAGTTCGAAAACAGTAGCTCCCTTTACTGTGCCATAACGGCTTCTTTATGATACTGTACTTGTTGTTGACAATACTGTCCACTGACCAAACTTAAATAAAGAAATGTTTCAAGTGAACTTGATGAGTGCAGTCAACTGTGAAATTATTCCATAAAACCTAACATAATGAGTGATATAATGAAATTGAACGATTTATGGTATTAATGCATTATTCTGTAGCAACTGTTGTTAAGTTGGACAAGCTTTTCAGAAAGTTGGCAAAATCCTATTTAACCTAATGATAAATGATAAAACAGTTCTTGGTTGTTCTTATTAGAATTTAAACTTAAAATAAATGTTATTGTGTTATTGTGTATGCTGCACAAGTTTTCATCACACTGAACTCTTACAAATATTTTTTAAAGCTTGTCAAAAACATTAATGTGTAACATACATCATAAAAGCATACAAAAGCAAACTCAATTTAGAAATTCAGGATATGTCAAGTTCTCTTTTTTATAAACCATGTTTGTAATCAGAACTGTCCTGTGAAGAACTGACAATTTGGATGTTTCTTTTCCTCTGTGAGTGCTTAGATAGATTTCAGCATCCTCAGGACCCCCTCAGGAAATAAAAAAATGGATTTAAAACAAAAAGAATATGAGTAAAGGCAGGACTAAGAGAAGATGCAAATGACAAATTACACCACGACAAAAGAAACATCACATATACTTGATAACCAAGGTAAAATGGAAATAAAACAGTGTAATATAATCAGAATATAATCAGAAATTGAGAACTCAAGAACAGATCAGAATGCAATAACAGGATGTTACAAAATAAATTAAGAGTGGACTGTGGACAAAAAACATAGTCTGCACTAAAAGCAAAAAATACATGTATACAGTGAAACAAGACAGGGTGGCTCCAGAACACAAAAAGGCAAATAGAGTACATATAAAATACAATATAAATATTAACTAGAAGTAAAATGTGCAATTTAGTTTAAGGGTCATTTTGACATTTTGTAAACAATACTGGAATGTAATTGATATTTTTACTGAATGATAGGACAGGACTTACTGTGGGACAGAAGATTATTATTCCAGACTAGCCTCAGGAAAAGCCCAGTCAGCTTTGGTTCTGAGGCATGGAGGACTGACAGGAGTTGTTGTATGAAAGACCTAAGTGATGTAGGGGCACAAAATCTGTAATGTATTGTGGAGCTAATCCACTGATGGCTTTAAAACCAAATTGTACAATTTTTATAAGCATTTTGTATTGAATCTGTAGCACCGCAAATGAGCCAAAACTGCAAGTGAGCCAGGTGCATCCAAAAAGCTCAATAAACGTTCTTTCCTATTCACTTTCTTTGATTTGAACTCACTTTGGTAGTGAGGCCATAGGCAAATTGGATTATGTTGCAAGTGACCATATAAGACTTGTAGTTAAGTAGTTTTCTTTGCATGCTAAAGATCTTGAACTAAACCAACAAATAAACAGAATATATAAACAAATGAATGATTGAAAATTAAAGTGAGTAGGTTGTATATAACAAACTGACCATATAATTATTTTGAAGGCAAAACCCAAAGCTTACATTTCTGTCTCTTCTGGTTTTGCTTTGAAACCATGAATCATTGACAAGGACAGCGCTATCATTCTGTTTTCAAAGCTGTCATGCTGCAGATATGCATGATGTACAGGTATATCTCACCTGAAGGATCTACACACAACCTCTGAATTGTCAAATGTATTTCAATCTACTTAGCGCCCAACATTCTGTTTCCCACTTAGCGCCCAACATTGTTAGCCATCTAGATAAAGAAAGTCCAACATCCTTGCACGATTTTAATTTGTATTTGGGAGCTGAGGTAGGTAAGAAACAGGGTTCACCTGTGTAGAAGTACTGGTCCAGAGAATTATAATAGTCCAGCTTAGACAAAATAAAAAAATGAATTCAATTTCTTTGTATTATAAAAGGCTAACATTGTGCAAATTGCCATTACACTAGTGACAGAGCTGGGAAGGACAAATTACTTGTATTGTTTATATGAAAGGAAATTCCTTGATATTTGGACAATTAAAGTAGGTTCTTTAATGATGTCTGATTAGTAAAACTGTGTCTTCTGCATCACGCTGATACAGAATATTCAGTTATACAGAATATTGTATTTCTCAAAAGGGATGCTTGTATGGTGAACCTTTAAACGTTGAATAAGAGCACAATGAAAGACAGTTTCCTGTTTTGATTAAGAAGGGTTATCGTTCTTGGGTGTACCAGCTCTGAGCCCTGCAGAAGTAAAATAAAAGAATGTAATTTTATCCAATATTGTGGCAAAATCATGCAGGACTAAAATGGAAGAAGACCGGAAATGGTGTATACATAAGCTATTCTACTGTCTCTGATCTCCTTTGCCTGATTTATGAGAACATCTTTCTTATAGAAAATGAACAAAGAGTTTCAGATGCAAAGTTTCATTAAAAAGGTCACCACTCAATGTGAAGGCCCACATGAAGATGACCTAGATGGTGTTTAAATATAACAGCTGTCCCTGGAGCCTGACGTGCACCTCAGGCATAGCATAAATGGAAAACACAGTGAGAAGACGGAACACTCTTAAAGGATCCCTTCCTTTCTCTCTTCTGGCAGTGACAAAGTAGACCAGTTAGAGGGATCACATGCTGATGCCGCAGCAGTTTGCACTGCCTACGAAGTAGACACACAAACAGAGCGGGCTTTGATAAGCACACTGACTCTTCTGAAATCTTTTGACACGCTGTATCCTCAACAAATGGGTTTTATGCCTACAGCTTAATTCCAATACCATCTTCCTGCTCAAGTACAAGAAAAAAATATGTTTATAAATGGATTTCTATACAAAGTGGATTTCTGAATGTAATGAAATGCTGTAATCAAAGATTGACACTTAAAATATCAGTTCTAACTATTTTCCCCACTTCCACCTTGAATTCATGAGTTCATCACTTTAGATTAAATTCTGTTTTCTTTCCTTACCGCTTGCATTATGGAGAATTCAAAAGAGCTCAGAAAGTGATTGCAGCACTCAGGATGCTAAAAGGTGATTACGTAGCTGCAGCTTGTGCCCCTGAATAACATTACTGGACTAATTACCTGTAATAAAGAAAAATGGATGCTAAATCATTCAGGACTGCATTATGTTGGGTCATTTAGATGCAGGAACAGATCAATGCCTTATAGGTAGCCAGTTCCCCTGAGATGCAGATCCTCATGGACGCATGCCAGTCTGTCTTCTTTGAAAATGATTTTAAAATGGTCTACATTGTTAGGCCTACTGGCTCCAAACCTGCCTAGTTGATCAATGTTTAACAACCTGGTTTATACATTTTAGCTATTAGCAGACATGATTTCAAATCTGCGCAAGCTCTTCTGCATCAGTACCATTTTTATCTTTGCTCAAATTGTGGTTGGACAAGTGATGAGTTTGCATTAAACAGAGGTGGATAATAATGACATTTACTAAAAAGTCAAATTTTGATGGACTTGTACATTTTCTGTTTAATTTTCGATTAATACATAGTAGTTTTATTCTATTCAATTCAAGGAACGCTATATAATTTATTCTAACTTTCATACTTTGATGTTAGTAGCATCAAAAATATACATATACATATATATAAACACTCTGTTTTACAATGGCTGTTACAATAAAAGGCTTGCACAAACAATGAAACAGCAAATAACTGCACACTATAAAAAAAAATCTTTAATACAAATTCAATCTAAGCTCTATCATAAAGCTGCTTTGAGTATTCATTCTTCTCTCTTCATCGGCACAGACAAACTTTTTCACAAATTTCTCTCCTCTGTGAACTTTTCATTCTCATTCTCATCATACAAGATGTTATTGTTATTGCTATACTGGCATTTTGATTTGTACTTTTTCTATCTCTCAGGTTTGACTGGTGACATTTTATCAATTAAGAAGACTACAGTGGTATTTACAAATATATTTAATGTAGTAGCTTTGTAGAAGTTACATTTAATGAAACTTCTGTTCTGCTGTTGGTGGCTTACCTGTTCTCAGACTTTCACTCATGTCTCCCTCTTGAGCTTTATCATTTTATTTTTTGACCAGATTTAAAGCACAGAAGGGGATTCATAGTGCCTAACAAACTGCCTGACTTGGAGTAGCTAGCCCTGTCCTGCATTTATTGATGATTTAACATCTGCTCTGACATCTGATCTACCAAACCAGTTAACTGAGAGCTTCCTGAGTTCCTAAAAGCTTGTTCGAGTAGGAAAACACAATAAAATGTACCATATGTGGTATGGTTTGTTTTTGGGTATTCCACTTTTGTATTGTTGTGTTGAGTTGTATTGACCTAAAACAAAAATTTCATTATACACTATATAGACAAAAGTATTGAGATGTGTCTGTTTTTCAAGATTTGGGCTAGACTCCTTACTTCCAGTGAAGGGCAAACTTAATGCTTCAACATACGAAAACATTCTGAACAACACCATGCTTCTAACTTTGTGGGCACTGTGTTAGGCGAAGGCCCCAGTGCACAAAGCAAAGTCCATAAAGACATGGTTGGATGAGTTAAATGAGGAAGAACTGGACTGACCTGCACAGTATCCTGATCTCAACCCCATCCTACACCTTTGGGATGAACTGGATTAGGAGCCAAACATTCTTGTCCAACATCAGTGCCTGGCTTCATGAATGCTCTATAGAATAAATTAGCCACAAAATCCCACAGAAAGGCTCTAAAATATGTGAATGCAATGTCATTAAAGTCCCTGTTGGTGTAATGGTCAGGTGTCCCAATATTTTCGTTCATATGGTGTTTGAGGCCACTCCTACAGATTAGCATCATTCTCAGTTTACACGCCAGGGGTCGCTGTACACTCACGCTGTTGTGGTTGCCCGTTCAGTCCCTGCAGAAGTCGGAACACTAAAATGCTAATTTAGCGATAGCTGATCCTGGTCGAGTTGTCATACCAGTGTAAAGATGGAGGTCAAACACTAATTGGTTGTAGTGTCGCATGAATGATGCCCTTTCATTGTCGTATTGATGTTAAATCAGTATGAGGTAAGATATGTTGCCTTGCTGGGCTGATGCTGGTCTTAGCTCCGTTGCTAGCATTAACTTGGTCGATAACGTTAGTTTGTTTACACCATTACAGTTATGTCAGTTAACTGTGATGTAAGGTGTCATTTAGCATTTTCTCCCTGTTTTATGAAAATATCACCTCATTTCTTTGGCTTGCACTAGTTTAAATCGCCAGGACATTGTTTGTTGACATTAGCAATAGCAGTGGCAGCTAACGTGACGTGTTGATCATTTTACTGTAAATGTCAGTCAGATTTTTAATGCTAACAGACAAAATTAAGACAGTTTTCATACATAAATGTTTCCACTTATGTTTCCATCGATGATGTGAAGTGTTATGTAAGATGCTAGCCATGCCAGTAAAAGCATATCAGGTACACGAAGAACAAAACAAATTCGTGTCAGTGCACTAGAGCAAGCTCTTTCTAACGGTGCCTTTCGGTAATTATACTGTTTAAATTACAATCGATGGCGTGAATGGTAGTGATGAAGTGATGGTTGTGTGATCCTTACAGTGTAGCCCTGGGAAAACAGTCACCTTATAGACAAAAGTATTGGGACGCCTGGACATTAAACCATCAGGGACTTTATTAACATTGCATTCAAATACATTGACTTTAATATGCCCCCTTTGCAGCTATAAAAGCTTCCACTCTTCTTGGAAGGCTTTCCACAAGATTTTGGAGTTTCTCTTGAAATTTGTGGCCCATTCATTCTGTAGAGGATTTATGAGATTAGGTACTGAGGTTGGAGGAGAATGCCTGGTCCACAGTCTCCGTTCCAGTTCACTGCAAAAGTGTTTGATGGGGTTGAGGTCAGGGTTCTGTGTGGTCCAGTCAAGTTCTTCCACACCAAACTCATTCAACTATGTCTTTATGGACCTTGCTTTGTACACTTCTTCCCCAAACTGTGTCCAAAAAGTTGGAAACATGGAATTGTTCAAAATGTCTCACTATTCTGAAACATTAATATTGCCCTTCATTGGAAAGCCCAAACCCTGAAAAACAAATGTGTCCCAGTACTCTTGTCTATATAGTGTATCCTGTCATAGAGACATGGGATGGACAATGCATGGATATTCATAACTTACCCCAACCAAACATAGACTGATGGTGCTTTCACCAAAAAAGGCAGGGATAAATAATGCACATATTTTAAGATCCAATTCAATGTTTAACTTAAAGGCCCAAATTCCCTTTGATGATGGGTTTTTATGTATTTCTTAAAATGTCTTAATTCTACAAACCTTATTCGACAAACTATATTACTGTATAATACAGTTATACAGTACTCAGATTGGATTAGCTTGTAGATAACTGAACATGTTATTTTAAAAGATTCCTCATACAAAATAGTGATTTTATAAAGCATTGCAACAGAAACAAGAGTATGTGCTGTCTGCACTCTCTGTGAATTAACTATGAAGTCCTTTTATTTTAAGTTTCTCATCTGAATTAATGAATCAGTTAGTTGATCAGTGACAGTGGCTTCATAAAAGTTGGTACATGAAAAAAGCATGGTTAAGAGTGAGACTATATTATTAAGACACTTTGTTATAAGCTGAACTGTATTGAATGTATATATGTCTCCTTTAGGTGTATCCAGTGATATGGAATACGATGAGAGACTCGCTCGCTTTCGCCAGGGTCTTGTCAACCCCTTCGATAGGGGTGAAAATGACGACGCGACAGACCGGAAAGATCCTCCGAAGCATGGTTAGTGCCACTGAGGGTTTGGAAGCAAGAAGTGAAAGTGGAATGTCTTGGAGTCTTTATTTAAATAACCAGTTGGACAGAAGAGGGTTTTAACTTGCTCTGTGTTTTAATCTGTTACAATACTGCTCAAAAATTTTAAATCAGTAATCACTTTCACTAATAAAGAAACACATGCATACAAAAAACTGATCCTGAGCCATTAAGTAAATTATTCTAACTCCATAGGTTTCAAATTAATAAGACTGTAAACAATGTTTAGAATATTCCAGAATAATGAATGGAGCGGGTGGTGGTGGTGGCGTAGTGGGTAGGATACTTGCCTCTAGACCAAGAAGTCCTGGGTTCGAATCCTACCTTCAGCACACTGCCAATGGGTTCCTGAGCAAGACCCTCAACCCCGAGTTGCTCCAGGGAGATTGTCCCCTGTAATTAGGAATTGGAAGTCGCTTTGGATAAAAGCGTCTGATAAATGCCGTAAATGTAAGCTGTAAATGTATTCCAGTGAGAATTACATTATAATGAACCTGAATATACTATAGTATTTGCATATTTAATAAATAACAGCAATATATTACATTTGAAAAATAACTTTTAATAACTGTGCCTCTAGATTATGCATATATTCAGAAAAAACCTGAATGCACCTTTTGTTTGTCATGCATTGCCTGACAAACCACGTGCCAAATGAAGCACATGACTATAAGCAATTAGGAAATGTACTGCTGAGATGTGTGATGGAAAACTCTGTTCTCCATCACACAGAATTCATACTACAACATGCAATTCAGTGATGTTATTCAGTCTACAGTGTAATAACATCAGTTCCAGACACTGTTGTGCTAAGTAGCTGCTCATGTGTAGAGAACACTCAACAATTTGAAAGTGTCGGTAGGATGTGTGAGAGAAAAAAAAGTGAACTGAAATAGAACCACAGTTATTGAAACAGGAACAGCGATACTTCCTTTATTACTCTGCACTCTAACTGGTTGGATGAGTTTTGGTGAAGGCCATATAAAGAGAGCGCAAACCACACTTTACTAAATGAACTGGAACTGCAAGTTGGTTACATCTCTAGTGCGAAGCGACACTGAAAATTTGAAACCATGCTGTGCTGTGAGGTCTATGCAGGTATGAATCAACCTATTAGTTGAATAATACTTAATTTTGATGTTGCAACAATTTAGATCACCCAGTAACCACGATCCTTAAGCTTAAGCAAAATAAGTCGTAATCACTTTTTTTTTTTGCTGTACATTAGTGCCATAATTCTACATTATACATGAAATCTGTAGCTACAAATGCATTAGTGAGATCCTCCTGAATAGAGATGCGCTGATCCAGTATTCTGTAACGGTCCGATCCTGACCTAAATTACTGGATAGAACATGGGGAAGAAATGAAAAACGTAATCTGATCCGTTAAAATACATGAAAGACATATATTAGATTTAAGATTATTTAAGGTAAATCCTCCATGTTGGTAATGACATATCACAGCACACAGTCCAGCCACGGGGCATGGCCAACGAGTATATTTCGCTGTTTGTGCTACATTAAAATCCCACATTCAGAGTCTCCGTTTGTAAAAGTGTAACATTTCGATTTAGATCTAAATGTGTGAAAGTTACACTAAATTATGAAAAAATAACACCTTAATTTGTTAAGCTGTTTTTACAAACGGCACTCCATAGGGCACTTACTATATTTTACTATACCATATTCTCTGTGCAGATCTCCCTTATTATATCACAGTTACGATTTTTGTATTTCTGTGAAGGTATGCAAAATGTATCCGGACATTTTTTTGAAAGCATTATTTTTTGTTTTTTGTTTTAAAAAAAGACTCAGAGAGTATCGGATTTGTATCGTATTGGCAGATATCCAAATTTACAGTATCGGTATCGGACATAAAAATGCCTTGTCTGCTCCTGACATTTCTTCATGTTCTGTGATGTTCACAAAAGCGACTTAAGTGCTAGTAGAGTTCTCTACCTTGATGGAGAATCTTCAGACTGCTAAGCCTGGCTTTAGAATGATTTGTGGCCATAAGCATTCAGTTTATGAAATGTTTTTTTTCTGCAAATTAATAATCAACATGTGATATAATGCCGTGTCTGTATTTTAAGTTGTTACATGTAGTTTTGTAGTCAAGTTAAGGTTGCATACCGATCACAACTCCTAGTTATCTTATCTCTAACATCCAGTTTTCAAAGGAGCAGTTAACTTCCAGAAAACATTCTTGGGGTTAATCAGTATCTGAAGTCATGTTACTGTTACAGTTTGTTTTCAGTGGAGATCTACGCACGAGGCTTTGAACTTTCAGCTGGCGTATGCTGCTGTAGGCATGGATTTTTTCAGCTAAAGTACAAAGAGGGGATTAGGCAGTGTGTTTTATTTAAGGGTGGGCTAAAATGCTGAATCATTGTGCCGTCTCCACAGAGGTGAGGCCAGAGCTGTTCTCAGCTGAGACTAAAAGCCAGAGCTCCGACCGAACAATGGATCTGGGGCTGGCAGAGGACCACTTCTCTCGACCTGTGGTATGTACTTCACTCTTCTGCTACTTGATAATACAGAATGCAGGAATTTCATGCAGAGACAGAATGAAACTAAATTCACTTCGCGAAGCACGATCTGCTTTTTGAAGAAGCAAACACCACTAGTGTTGTCAAGTGCTGGCATATATGCATGTGATTTAAAGGTTTCCTGTCATAAGATAAGTTCTGCTGCACGGTCAGCATGTCACATTAGCAAAGTTGAACATGGATGTGAACCAATGTTCTTTTGTGAATCTCAGGACTGTTACATCTGTTTTAAACATAATTTTTCCTTGGTTTTGTGCATTTAGCCATGTTTTTGCTCTTTGCATATCTAATTCATAAACAACACATGGCAAAAAATAATAGATTTATACATACAGGATGTGACCATGCTTATGTGATTTGATATTGCAGTTGCAGTTGCTTATTTTAACATGTCAACATGATTAAATGTGTGTTTGTGTGTGTGTGTGTGTGTGTGTGTGTATTCAGGGGTCTTTTGTAGCATCTGACATTGAGCAGCTAAAGCAGGCTATAGAGGAGTGTAAGAGACTGATCTTAGAGCTACCAGAGCACTCTGAGAAACAGAAGGACACTGTGGTTAAACTCATTCACTTGCGCCTCAAACTACAGGAACTCAAGGTAAGGCCAGATCTTTGAAAAATACTGGCATGGCAGTAAGTCTGGGCAAAAATATGATTCTCTCTATCTTCCTATTTATTTCTGAAAGCATGTGTTTTTGATATTCACCTTGTCATTGATCACAGTGAGGTTCTTGATGTAGCAGTTTTTGCTTTGCTGATTTCCTTTCTGAAACTATTTCAGCAGGTTTGCAGAAGCAACCAAACACTCACAACAATAGATGTGTATTTGTCTGGTTATGTGTTTCAGGATTTTCTTTGGATTCATTTGTGTGGGCACTTATAAAATTAAACATATTTTGTGCTAAAGTTGATTTACTATTGTTACTATGAACAATAGTAAGTAGTTGTTATTAGAAAGTGGTGATTAAAATCAGAACCAGAATCGAAATTGTATTGATCCCAAAGGGCATTGCTTATGTTATGACAGAGGCAAGAACAATATAAAATATGAACTGTAAATAAATCCAATAAAATATATGCTGAACATATCCAGTTAAATCAATGATTATAATAAGTACTTTTTAAATCCAATTAATAATCAAATCCAATAATTGATTTGTAATATTTATTAAAATATAATTTTATTCCTATTAGTATTGACTGGTCAGTTATTTAGGAAGTTGTATTTTAAATAGCTTTAAATAGGGTCAAATATGTGTGCAATATACTCTGAATTGTACCAAAATAATTACATTCAGGTGAAATGGTGGTCATGATACACTGAATCATTTCCTAAAGAAGTATAATTGAATCAAGCTGTCAAGTCAGAGATATACTCTCCTAGTTTTCAGACATGTTTAGCATTGGTAAGACTTTTGTGTCATGCAGCTCAGATGATGATGTGCTTGTCATCCAATAGGACCCAGAAGAAGATGAGCCCAACCTACGGATTGTACTAGAGCATCGCTTCTCTAAGGAGAAGAGTAAGAGTGTCAAACAGACATGTGACAAATGCAGCACCATAATCTGGGGCCTCATTCAGACCTGGTACACCTGCACAGGTCAGATTACTGATTAACCCTTACCTCCTACCTTTTACATGCTGCTGAAATGAGTTAAGCTAAAGACAGCCTTAGAACTTCAGCAACCCCATTTCTCAGGCTTTTTTGCTCTATTTTTAGTAAGTTCTGTTACTTTCATTTTTCTCCCACCCTTAGTCACATTGTTGTGTATAATGGAAAAAAGAAGCACTGAATACAGCATGTTTTCTTGAATTAATTTTCTAGCTCAGAGTTGAATTCCTTGTAAATCAGCAGTATTTCTATTTCTTACTGTGGTGTTTTTTTCATATGTGTTGTCTCAAAGGCCCATTTACATGCTTAAAGGAACATTTTCTCTGAAATGTTCCACAGAGGAACTAAAGAAGAGACACAAAGCAATTACTTGGTGCTGTGTGCAGAGAATTGTAACATCCTTATTCCTTTCTCGGTCTCATGATGGTGGTTGCCAGGCAACACGGCTACACAGCTTCTTTTTTTTTGCGGGCTGACTGAACTGAAACAAGTTTTAAAAATCTGTCAATTATCATTTTTTATACATACACACTTATGCTTAAAATATTTCCTTATGTAACTGTAAAACCGTAACTCTCTTTTGTTCATTTCACAGGGTGTTACTACCGTTGCCATAGTAAGTGTATGAACCTCATCACTAAACCATGTGTGAGGTCTAAGGTAAGCCACCAGTCGGAATATGAGCTGAACATCTGCCCAGAGATTGGCTTGGACAAACAGGACTATCGGTGTGCCGAGTGCAGAACACCAATCTCACTCAGTAAGTGTTTACCGTGTGGCTGTTTAATGTTTTTAGTGATGAGACTGGATGGCTTGATGCAGGGATAATTCGAGTATAAACCTGAGTGAATTTTCTGAAATGTATTTTAGAAAAGTTACTGCTATTTTATTTCTTCTTCAAAGCTATAGAGTGGAAGTTTGTGGAGTTATGTTGTACCCTCTCCTGTAGGGGGTGTGCCTAGTGAGGCGAGGCAGTGTGACTACACTGGACAGTATTACTGCAGCAGCTGCCACTGGAACGACACTGCGATCATTCCTGCTCGTGTCATTCACAACTGGGAGTTTGAAGCTAAGAAGGTAAGTTTCCCCTTTACATGAATATGAAGACTGTTTTTGTTTTTAGTCAAGTGAATTATACCTGAAAAGTCCAATTGTATGACAGGCTTTCACTAAAAATGGGAATCAAATCTGGGAATTTTTCATGTGCGAGACTGTGGTGACAAGCGTTTAACTCACTAATAAACTAGAGAAATAACTGTCTGAGTATGGTCAAACAAACATGTTTGTTACGGTACATTATGAGTGCTCACAAAGCTGACCCGCCTTCTGTCTGTAGGTGTGCCGCTCATCCATGCGATATCTTGCTCTAATGATCTCCCGGCCTGTGCTAAAACTGAAGGAAATAAACCCACTTCTCTTTAACTTTGTTGAGGAGCTTGTGGAAATCAGGGTGAGTTCTTTGGTTCTCTTGTATAGAAAAAAAACTAACACATAGGACATGAGTAGGCTGCAACAAATGTAATACTATGCAGCAGTTTTTATCCAAATAATTAAAACCTGGAAAAGCCATTTCAATAAACAACACGATTTAGCTAGCATGTAATGCATTTTTCTTCAACAGTGAAGAACAGTTTTATAAATACATAATGCAGTTACTGAGCAAAAACAAGATTTGTATTATTCATAGTAGGACAAATAAAAGTAAATAGTAAAAGCAACAATAAGAATAAAATGTTGTTCTTACTTTTATTGTTCTTCCATGTTCATGGAACTTTATCCTATTTTGTTTTCAAGGCTGGCACTTTTCTAATCATGGTGTTGGGACAAATATCATTTCAGGTCAAAATAATATTTAAAAATTGATATGCATATATAAAGAAAGGTCACACATGAAACATTCTGTATAACAGTAGATTTAGTTTAGTATTAATATTCATGTAATTTACATTTTAAACGTTTTAAATATCTCTCATTCCACTACTGTTGAATTGTTGTTCAGATCATCACATTTTTTAATCAGTAATGAAAAAAATCTGTATGTGATTAAATTAGTTAGACTTTAGTATGAGCCAGTTTTATTGACCCAACAGTGTATTGCTTGGACTGTCACGGGTTATAAGGCCTTGTTGTCTTTTTATGATCTTTGTTTAAATTCTCTTCTAGTTCAACAGAAGAAAATGGCTTGATTGCTGATAGCTTTACCCTGATGATTTCTTTCCTTCCCAATTATAGAAGCTGCGTCAGGACATCTTGTTGATGAAGCCCTATTTTATTACCTGTAAAGAGGCTATGGAGGCCAGACTTCTGCTACAGGTGGGTTATGCTAACGATTTTAAAAGATGAAAACTGATTGACTGTAGTTGTAGACTGAAGACTGAAATTTTTCCCATAAATAAAACATTTTATTGTTATTAGCCTGATGTTGAAATTTAGGCCAGTATTACAATCAGCAAGGTGCTGTACTATTTTTAGCTTTTTCCATTCTTGACCCCACAGCGGCCTCTGCTGGACACTCTCAGTTTCCTTGTACTACACTGAACAAAAATATAAACGCAACACTTTCGTTTTTGCTCCCATTTTTCATGAGCTGATCTCAAATGTTGATCATAAACCTGTGTTAGTGAGCACTTCTCCTTTGCTGAGATAATGCATCCCACCTCACAGGTGTGGCATAGCAAGGTGCTGATTAGACTGCCCACAATAAAAGGCCACTCTGAAATGTGCAGTTTGATCACACAGCACAATGCCACAGATAATGCAAGGGAGCATGCTGACTGCAGTAATGTCTACCAAAGCTGTTGCTCATGAAACGAAAGTTCATTTCTCTACCATAAGCCTCCTAAGGCCTTTCAGAGAATTTGGCAGTACATCCAACTGCCCTCACAAATGTGTCTTTTGTGTGTGTAGAAAATATTTCAGATCTTTGAGTTCAGCTCAAAGATCTGAAACAAGTGTTGTGTTTATATTTTTGTTCATTGTAGATATGAAGAGCTGGAATGTACTGGAAGAAAACAAAATATTTTAGCGGTTGGTTAACAAGATTTACACATTTTACACATAATAGCCTACACATTTTATACCTCTGCGAAAGTTTTAGATTGTGTCTGCTTAGTAAAGTATATACATGAAGTAAAGTAAATATGTTGTGTTTGAATGTTGATGATGAGAAGAATCTTCTACTATGTTATGATTGTGGACTTGCACAATGTGTGTTGTTTATAGATTCAGTTTTTAATGCCATCTTCTGGTGTGAAGAAGAAGTGAATATGTGACACAGTGACTGCCGTTTATGATTTAGCTTTTCTCTTATATGGGTCATGTGGATTTGTAATCCATGGCTTTTGCATTTGTTCAGAAATGTTAAAGCTGTTATGTAAAAATGAATTGGTTTCTTGTGGCGTGTTTACTCCTTACAGGTGTAAGAAAAGCAAGCCTTGCATAAGAAGACTTATGCAAGTTTAGAACTTATTATACTAGTCAGTTACTCTGAGCAGAGGTAATTGCTTGTTTCCAGTGACTTCAGCTGCCTTAAACCAGTAGGATCTTAAGAAAGGCAAAAAATAATGTGATTAGCCAATACAGATGCTGAACTAAAGCTCTTATGATAGTCACAAAGGCAAGAGTTTGAGAATCAGCCAACAACATATGTGTTATTTTGTATGTGTGATGTGATGCAGACATGGAATGGAAGTAATGGTACATGCTGCAAACAAACAGCCCTGAAGGAAGGAGAAGAGCAGCTGTTTTAGATGTCCTCATCTTGTCAGAATAGTATTTTTAGAGAACCGTGAAATAAACACGAGTTCCAGCCGAAAGGAATAAGCTGAAAAGAGATCTGAATAATATCACCACAATTCACATGCGTGCATTATTTAAATATCAGAGAGATGTTGGGGCATCCTTTGCTTAACTGTTTTCTGTTTGTATACTCTGGCACAGCTTCAAGATCGACAGCACTTTGTGGAGAATGATGACATGTACAGTCTGCAGGACCTGATTGATATTTCCAGTGGCCGTCTCAGTTGCTCTCTCACTGAGATTCATACAACTTTTGCAAAACACATTAAACTGGACTGTGAGGTTAGTGGCCGGCTGGGTATGTAACAAGTTTGACTGGACATAACAAACTATTCAGAAGCACTGTGTGTGTGTGTGTAGGGCGCCTTAACAGCGGTGAATTTGCGGGCGGTCTGCTTAGTTCTTGCCATCGTAACGTGAGATGGTGTTTTGCCACAAGAAAAATTGCGAAAATAATATCATATTTAGACTGTATAATACTATGTATTGATCTGCTGAATATTTACATTAAATAATAAAACATTTAAAAATGCTAAACTAAAACATGCCAGATGGAGTGGCGTCAGTCTCGCCTGCGTTCCCGTAACCTAGCAACGATATAATTAGTGTATACACTAGAAAAACGGGCATTTTAGGCTTTTTTTTTTTTTAAACCAAAACACAACAACTCGGTTTTTCATTAAATGCGGGTGCTATTGGAACGTTACCCCTGTGAATAAGACAAACTTAAGTTAATCAGTACTAGTCAAATCAATGGGCATTCCTTACTGCTGTGAAGGCTGTCATGCTACGTTCAGGGATTGCACAAACTATCCCTTCCAAAAGTGTCGAGAATTGCTCAAGAAATCGTTCACTTTGTGAAATTCTGCATTTCCTCTCAAAGTGCTGATCATCACATCAGAAACAAGCTATAGTAACATACTGAATAAGAGGCATATCATCTAATAAACAGTCCTCTCTTCATGGTTATTTTCTAGTGCTCGTTTTCACCGTTCTTATCTTATTCCTTGCAGAGATGCCAAGCCAAAGGATTTGTGTGCGAGCTCTGTAAGGAGGGTGACATTCTTTTCCCGTTTGACAGCCACACCTCTGTATGTAATGACTGCTCTGCTGTTTTCCACAGGTCAGTCTTGAATTGTCCTACAGATCATCCTTGCTTATGCATTTACTGTTAACTTTTTCTTTATGAATGAGCTTTAGTTGCAGAAATTAGCAGTCCTAAAATGTGTAATACAGGTGGTACAGTTTAGAATTTAGATCTGGAGCATTAGTGGTCATATAATTCAGTACAGACTGGGGTTTTGAGTTTGTTCAGTGCCAATCAACGTATATCTAATTTTTGGCAGGTAATTGTTTACCTAAATCAAGGATTAAATGTTTACAATGTTGACCACCGGCTATTTCTAAGTGATGGGCTCTTGGAGCCTGTTTGAACTTCATGTGTCTTGGGCTAATTAGATTGCTATCCGACTGTGAAAAGGCAGATTGTAAATGTGGCCAAAATACTCTAGAGACAAATTTCTAGTTTGCTCACATAAATTCAGGAGGTGGTTTTAGTCTCATTGGAGGTGCAATTTTTTCAAGCCACATACAGAATCCTGGATGGAACTGTATCTGTATGGAAACAAGAGTGCATCTGTTTTTACTTATTTATCGGCCTTGGAGCTCTTATGCAAATAAAATGTATCTCTGACAAAACCAAAACTGCATACAACAGCTCTTGTTATTAACCAACAGTGTCTGTAAACCAAAATGAGTTGTATTTTTATCTTTAGTAGTTAATTTTGCTGACAGTTTTACACTTTATTCAAATTACTGGGGGACTAACAATCAGGAAATGCTTTTGAGAGAATTACTTTTTATTGCCGTAAAACCACAGTGCTCCTGAAGACCCAAAGCAACCTGACCTGAACTGCTTACAATAATTAGATGTATTTTCCAGTTAATATCCCCTTTACTTGTACTTTGCATTTATAATAAAGTATGAACACTTAATTGTTGACACTATTTTGACTCTCCCCAGGGACTGTTACTATGACAACTCTACGACATGTCCACGTTGTGCCAGAATGACAGAGCGTAAGCAAGACGAGCCGGTGGAGCTGTAGCTCAAGATACGGGTAGCGGCACAGCTTGTCACTGTGACGGCACTAGACCCAGTGCCAAAACTAACATTGTGAGCATGCTTACATTATAGAACTAGAACATGTCTGGCACTCTTGTATATTCAGCTTCTCTTTATCTGTTGTTCTAATTATTGTCTCGTAGTTTGGTGCCATGCTTGCGTCTTTGATGTTTTGCCATACTACAGCAAAATTGTGATTGGAAGGCAGAACTCACTGAATGAGAGCTGAAGGCAGAACTCACTGAATGAGAGCTGAAGGCAGAACTCACTGAATGAGAGCTGAAGGCAGAACTCGCTGAATGAGAGCTGAAGGCAGAACTCGCTGAATGAGAGCTGAAGGCAGAACTCGCTGAATGAGAGTTGGGGTGAATCGATAGTTGGAGAAAGCAGTAAGGACCTCTAGACCTGGTTTGCACATATATGTATGCAAGTTAACCTGCTGACTAAAAATGTAACACTAAGAGTGTTGGAACGATTTGAACACAGTTTGACACCATAAGTGCTGTAAGATATAATGTTGGTTACCCATGTAATTGTTACTCATAGCCATATGAGACAGTCTAATTTATCATTAAATGAAGTTTATGGTAGTGTATCTTAATGTTTTCTGTGTTTACCCCTGCATTATACTTATTGGGGTATCGTGCATCTATAGGGACCTGGCAGTGTAACTGTGCAAACATGAGATCAACACTAAAGGATGTCAATCATATAATTTGAATGACCGATATAACTGCAAAAGACATATTGCCATATTTGGCACATCCATTTTAAGATCAAACAGGTAACCAGTCAGCCAATTCATGTGCAAAGAGATGTATGATGCTCAGCGGTGTAAGTCGATCCTGTACACTATATATTATGTTTTTGTGATTGAATTTTTTGTATTATTGAAGTACCTTTTTGTTTTGAGGCTGGAGATTCCTCAGAATGGCTTTTGCACTATATAATTATTTGTTTTAAAATAATATGGAATATGCTGTATTATGTTTCAGCATGTTATTTATTTTTTTTCTTGTGTATATGAATGATGTCAGGCGTTATAAACATTTACAGCAGTAAAATGTAACGTTGATTCTTCATGATTTCCAGCAACTAAAATAATAACAGTGAAAAACGTAAATGCTCTGGTTGTTTTTGAAAATGTCAAAGTTGAAGGTTGACAGTGCATTTCTGCATCTAAAAGTATAACTGAAAAAACTCCATTCTCACAATAAACAAAATCTACTACAAAGATGAGTTTTTTTTAGTTTTTTTCCAAATTTACTAAAATGTAGTCTAATTCAACTGGAATGTAAATGTGAAAACATGCAATACTCACTGTATTAACAATAACCCTGAGGTTATGTGTGTTGCTTGATTATACAGTGTTTGATTAAATGGTTCTGCTATTTCTGATCAGAATGACAGTATGGTATTTAGTGTTTTATATGTTCTACAGTAATTTAATGGAAGAATGAACTACTTCCCCTTATTACATGGTATAACTCTCAAGGGATCAAGTTTGTGAATAATCAATATTCCTTTTTAGTCTATTTTTTTTTTTGGGGGGGGGGGGCATCTGGTGGCCTATTGGTTAGGGAATTGTCCTCTGGCTGTGGTTAGAATCCCAGGACTGCTCATGGCACCAATGAGGTACTCTTGAGCGAGGGGCTGTCCCCACACACTGCTCCCTAGGCACCCCAGTTGGTGGCAACCCATTGCTTCACTGGAGGCAGCTGGTGGCCTATTGGTTAGGGGGTTGCCCCTGTGATTAGAAGGCCATTGGTTTAAATCCCAGGACTCCTAGTGGCACAACTGAAGGTACCATACCCACACACTGTCCTGTATTCCTAGCTCCCTGCTGCTTCATTTGGTGAATGGGTTAAATACAGAGAACAATTTCACACTGTGCTGTGGTGTGGTCACTTATGACAAATGGACACGTTATCAGGTTAATGAGTAATAAACATACAGTTTGAACTGTGAGAAGGTATATTGACTTGGAAAAGTAATACATCTGAGGGGGGGACGGGGATACTCTAGGCTGGGAAACGTGGCAATGCTGGCTGAGATTAGGAAGTTAAGTAATTCTGCCGTGGGAAAATATTAATTACCTCTTAAGTAATAACCTGCTCTGGTTTTGCATAATAACGTCAGCAGTAGCAGCCAATCACAGCAAAGCAGTGGTCTGGGTCTTAGGTCGGCTCTTGGCCTCTGTGTGGCTGCCTGCCTGCAAACAGAGACGCCCGTGAGAATAAAGTGTAATATTACGTTATTTGGACATGGGCCGTGGTGTTGTATAACGGTGTGTAATGTTAGGGGAGTAAATAAAAGGGATCGAAGAGAACTAATCCGGGTGGTTCTGCTGAAGGAACGGGCAGCACTGGGGCGTCCTGCGGCTGTTGTTTACTAAGGCAGTGGAGAAACAGTACTGGGGAGGTACTGTGCTTATAAGTACAGTACTTATTTACTTCGAGTTTATTTCTCTCCACGTACTTTTAATCAGCTGCAGAATGGTCCGGCTGCTGAGGTTCGTCTCTTGGGGCTGTGTGAGGTTCTGGACGGACAGCTGTGGCAGGAACACAACTCCTCTGGTAAGACTCCTTTTAGTTATAAATGTGGTTCAGATATTTTCATTCTAACCCCACTTTGTTTCAGGGAAAAACCCGCTTTATTAAAGAGAAAGTCACAGTAGCATAACCAATAGAATAAAAGCTATACAACTCAAAGTACACAATATAAATAATACAAAAATGATAGTATAGAAGTTTATATATATGTGTATAAAAGTCGATGCACGTATGTACACATTAAATATACAGTATGTATGTATATATGTACAGTTATATATAAATACATCTTCTTGTGCATGTAACATTGAAATTCATGTCGCTTTTCACAGCAAATACAGAACAAATGTCGACCCTGAGAGTGATAGAAGAGTAAACAATCTGCCATGTAATCTGACTTTGCATGTTTAAGAACCTGAAGTATCAAGAGGAAGTTATTATTATCTCTTTTCACTTGTTAAGCATATGTTAAATGTATGGATGGGCTGCTTAAAAGACCTTAGTACCATTTTGATTACTCAGTAATTGTTTGCTGGAGTATTAATGGTTGATATATACTGTACATGAATATTTTTGTCTTAACAGAATATTTCCCTGCATCACATGAAATTAAGACTGGGATCAAATGAAAGATTGCTGTCACATTTACGTGCCTTCTCAAGCAAACCACCAAAAGGTATTTTTCATAGCGCATAGCCTACTAATAATCATTGTGGAAGCCCTTTGGAATGTATTTAATACATCTGGTCATTAAAGTTTGGTATGGAAGTGTTAATTTTATTTGTAAGTCTTTTTATAAAAGTGTTTGCTCTTACTCAGGATTTGAGAAGTTCTTTCCAAAGAGCGAAGGAGCCCCAGGTGTTAACAGGTCTGCTGCTGAACCCAGAGGTAAGATTGTCTTTTAGTAGGTAAGTTTTACAACATTGTACCACTATCAACTCATCAGTTAGTTGATGATAAGGATTATTACTCTTGTATTCTAATCTGCATGCTTTCTGCAGTGAAGTCCAATCAGCCAGAGGCTCAGAGAAAAAGAGGAGCAAGTGGGGGAGGAAGAGGTGGAGGGGGTAAAAAAGAAGATGGCAGTCTGTGGTCCCGCATACTCAGAGTAAATTTCTCTCTTTTATTCACAGTAGCATACATATTACAATTACTGGAATTATCCATGCAACCTAAAGTAATAAAGTAAATAAACGTTTTAATCATTCGGTAGTATTATTAACATATATGGAATGCAAATCGTACTGGCTATCAGTTTTCAAAGTGATCTACATGGTTCCTTCTTCTTCTTCTTGACAACATCTGACTAAAAAATGATTAGTCCATTGCAGCGCATCTGTTGCTAGGTTAATAAAATTTATTATGGCGTACATGTGTTGAAAGCATGAATGGTATATAATTGTGTTCCTAATTGAACCTGCCCATTGCAAATTGTTCAAATCCCTTCAACAAGGTGATGGATATAAATATATAAATGATCAAAGAGTCACTGTTTAACTAAATAGGTTCTCACTTTGAGTTTGGCAGCCAGTGTAGGCCTGCTCTTGTTTTTGATAGTTTGTTTCAGCTAGTAGCATTGTAATGCATGAACCCAAACCCCTGACCCTTCATTACATAACAGGGGGACTTCCCATGGGATGAGAAGAACCTCAGGAATGGCATCATTGCAGGAATGGTGATTGCATTCCTTTATTTGCACTTCAGAGAGAGAGGAAGAGAGATATCTTGGAGGGATTTTGTTAATTACTACCTCGCTGAAGGGCTGGTAAGAAACAATTTATTTAAGGTTCAGACTTTGAACTTCTGATCTAGTGAAGTTCGTCCTTTCATAATGCTGCAAAATTCACTTACCCACAATCTCTAAGCCGTAGACCTGAGATCAGGTTTATTGGTGCATTTTTTGTGATCTTTTCTTATGGGCTATAATATGAATATACCTTTTTTCAGGTTGAACGCCTTGAAGTGGTTAACAAACAATATGTCCGAGTTCTTCCTGCTTCAGGGGTACACACATCAGAAGTGAGTAATCAGTGAGTTGTTTAATGGTAGAGGAAAATGTGTTTTATATATATATATATAACACTAAAAGCATAGTTCACCTAAGCATAGTTCAAAATGCACTTTGTTTTCAACCTTTGTGATGTTTCTCAGCTGTTGCTACTTTTTTCAGAATTATGTTTGGTTCAACATTGGCACTGTTGACTCATTTGAAAGGAACTTAGAAAAAGCAGAGCGTGAGCTTGGTTTGGAAGATACACATAAGCTGCCAGTGATGTACAGCACTGAGAGTGATGGGTGAGTACATCAGGTAAAGTGTAGAATGCTTACAAGAGATTTTAAAATGTGAAGTTTTGACCTGTTTCTTAATCTAGGCTGTTGCGTGAAAGGTTTTTTGCATGACTTGTTTTCTCAAGATAACAAAGATTCCCCAATGCGGTGGTAGAACGATAGCTTAAATTACAGTTTACCTGATAGAATTGGTTGTTTATTTCTTAATTGTTGTTTTAATACACATACACGTAAATTAATGAGCTTGCTGTCTAACAAATCCTCTACGTTTCACCAGGTCATTCCTAATGAACATGCTCCCAACTGTTCTGCTGGTTGGCTTCCTGCTCTACAGCCTGAGGCGTGGACCAGCCGCAATAGGGAAAGGGAGCGGAAGAGCAAACAACCCCTTAAGCATGACTGAGTCCACAGCTAAGGTTTTTAAAGACAATATCAGCATCAGGTTCAGAGACGTTGCTGGGTGTGAGGAGGCCAAAGTAGAGATTTTGGAATTTGTTAACTTCCTGAAGAACCCCAAACAGTACCAGGATCTTGGTGCCAAAATCCCAAAGGTAATTTGGGCTCATATGTTTTATTGTGGTTTGTTGGATGCTCTATTAAATTATTACAGAACCAGTAATGTAAGAGAACTATTGACTCATGGAACATTATTTATGTCATTAAATGCCTAAAAGCTAATGAATTATTAATGCTTGAATTAGCTATTTGTTGATCAAATCCATGAGGATTCAGGATCAGTTTTGCTCATTTTCCCCAGCTGTGTTTGTGAGTGTTCTGGTTGGCAATATTCTTGCAGGGTGCAGTTCTGTTAGGCCCACCTGGCACAGGAAAGACTCTGTTGGCCAAAGCTACCGCTGGAGAGGCTGGAGTTCCATTCATTACAGTCAATGGCTCTGAGTTTCTGGAAATGTTTGTTGGCGTGGGGGCAGCCCGGGTGAGAACTGCACTTTGAGCACAAGAGATTACATCAGAGCTGTTACTTAGTTTGGTTGTTCCCTCATACAAATATTTCTCATTAAGGTTCTAAAGAAGGTCACTGACATGTCAGTCAAGAGACACTGGTTTTTACATCGGCTAATCCGCTTTAGTTTGTCATTGTTTTGTCTAACAAATCAAATAATTTTTATATAGTGTGTCTGTCATTTGCTCACTTTTACTGGTATCTTTTTCTCTGAGACATGTCTATGAAATGTTGCAGGTGAGGGACATGTTTGCCATGGCCAGAAAGAATGCTCCATGTATTCTGTTTATTGATGAAATTGATGCTGTGGGCAAGAAGAGAGGTGGAGGACAGTTTGGTGGTCAGAGTGAGCAGGAGAACACGCTCAACCAGCTGCTGGTGGAGTTGGACGGTGCGTTTGTAGTAATGGAGGTTTGACTTGTAACTCCAGGATCTGATGTTTCTGAGAATGTAAATAATAATAAATTGTGTTTTAACTAACTAATCTAACATGTTCTTTCCAATTTTGTTGGCTTCCTCACCTCTAGGCTTCAACAGCACCACCAACGTGGTGGTACTGGCAGCCACCAACCGTGTAGATGTTTTAGATCCAGCACTTTTGAGACCTGGAAGGTTCGATAGGCAGATCTACATAGGTATGAATAACCTTTTACGTTTTACTTTTGCTGCTCCAAGTGTATTTTAAAGCTTATGTTTAGAATTGGATTCATTTTTGATCAAAGGACATTAGTCTCCTGACTCGTTTATTTTAGTTAGCCTAGCAAAAGGCTCCCTCTCTGAATACTCAAGCTGAACAGCAGTTCAGTTCAGCTAGGTTATGTCAGCAGCTTTCATTACTAGTTAGGTTACTTTAGTACTATGGAATGGATCGTTCCTGTTTGTAACATGAGTAATGGAGGGAGAGTATGTGAGGTAGATTATGGGTACTATTCCTAGAGCACATTTGATGCAAATGATTCTCATCATCCAGGTGATTTTGGGCATTTCTTTATTTTATTTTCTGTTTGATTTTTTTTTTTCTTCCTCTTCCTGTCTCTTCAATACAGGACCACCTGATGTGAAAGGGAGGGCATCCATCTTTAAAGTGCACTTGCGGCCACTGAAGCTGGATTCCAACTTGACTTCAGATGCCTTGGCCAGAAAGCTGGCAGCTCTCACGCCTGGTTTCACTGGTGAGAAAACAACACTAAGCTTTATTTTGTGTGAACTTTCCCATGGTTACAAGCCTGGCAAGAAACACTTTTCCCGGTCTGCACTTAAGATGTGCCAAACCTTTGATTATATTCACCTGAATTTCACCCACATGGTGACAACATTCATAGTCACAAACAAACTTCTCGAATTCTCAAAGTTGCTTTCATACAGTAGATTCATACTTTGATAGATTCTTTTCACCTCGACTATGAATCTTCATCACTCTTTCATGGGGAGGTGGTGGCCTAGTGGTTAGGATACTTGCCTCTGGACCAAGAGGTCATGGGTTTGAATCCTGCCTTCAGTATACCACCACTGGGTCCCTGAGCAAAACCCTGAACCCCGAGTTGCTCTAGGGAGACTGTCCCCTTCATTTAGGGAATACAACTCACTTTGGATAAAAGTATCCACTAAATGCCATAATTGTAAATTGTAAATTTAATCTTTTTCATCAGTTTTAACCCTCACATGCTATTAAACACTGCTGAATCACAGTGACAACCCTAGCATTTTAGAAAAATGCAAAACAGTTCTCAGATTCGTTTCACAAGGCTTGGGTGCTTGAGTAGAGTAGATCCCAGTCAGTTTATAAAGACACTGTGCACCTCTCTGGTGACTGAGTTTAAAGAGCCATGTAGGATTTGTTTATTGTCTGTGTCATTTTGATGCTTCATCTAGAAATTGTAACTTCATAGTAAAACATGAAGTTTAATTCGGTGTTAATTCAGCGTTTTACTTTAAGAAAATTGGAGTAAAGATTTTGATATGGCAGCAACAATATGGACATAAATATCCACCTGCAGGGGCTGACATTGCCAACGTGTGCAACGAGGCAGCGCTCATTGCGGCACGGCACCTCAGTCCAACTGTGAAGTCCACGCATTTTGAGCAGTCCATTGAGAGGGTGATCGGGGGCCTGGAAAAAAAGACCCAGGTGCTGCAACCTGCTGAGAAAACCACTGTAGCATTCCATGAGGCTGGCCATGCTGTGGTGGGCTGGTTTCTGCAGCACGCTGACCCACTGCTGAAGGTACATAGGGACTATAAGCAGTTGCCTGTCATGTTTGACCGTTGTTTTCATTTGTCCAAAGATAACGGGTTATTTGGAACAGGAGTTAGTGGTGGTAGGCTTGTGTCAATAGGTCAAGTTCTGTTTAAATAGCATTGCATAAGAAGAGGAGAAAACTTGGAATGGGGGCTTGTTGTAGTTGTTTAGTTAAATCACATTCATTTACAGTTTAATCTGAGTCTGTGTCACAATTTTTCATGGTGAGAAAACGGGAAACCTTGATTGCATTTAGGCAAGATTATGCTTATTTGATCTGTAAATAATAACTTACTCAATATCTGATATTTGCTGCTGATATGCTATTGTAATATAATTAAACCTGCTTAACAATTTATATTTTTTCATAGTTACAACAGTGAGTTCATTGTCTCACTGTGTACTATGTGCATATAGCTGGGATGACAGAACTTTACTTTAAACATTGAAATAAAAATTTTGGCGTATTACAGAGTGGCATTTGATGAAGACTACGTTATTATATCAAAGGGGTTGTTACATTATGTTTAGACATTTTAAATTAGCTGTGTAATCCTGCAAATTGTTTCAGTAATTTCATTAGCAGGTTCAATACAATGGCTTGTAACTGCACAGTGAAAAAGCAACCACCATTTTAAATAGTAATCTATTGGAAAAGTGCCCAGTGCCCATTTACCTAATAAAGACTGGGTGAAATTCACTTTTTTTTTTTTAGAAAGCTTTCTTTTTATCCTCCACTTAAATATTTCTCTTTGTTGCCACATATCGTTTGGGAATGTTTATATTGACAAAATTCTTTTATTTTGATCAGTGGTTTATACTCCTCTCATAGATCCCACTCGGAGGTTTCCTTTTTGCATTTATGTGGTCAGTTGATCGTATTTTCTGTTTTGTTGTGTTTTTGTTTTAACATGGTGTTCTGCAGGTGTCCATCATTCCTCGAGGA
This sequence comes from Brachypetersius altus, assembly GCA_037974465.1. Classification (NCBI taxonomy): domain Eukaryota; kingdom Metazoa; phylum Chordata; class Actinopteri; order Characiformes; family Alestidae; genus Brachypetersius; species Brachypetersius altus. Next base: position 6,644,268 of record JBBPDB010000019.1, read on the forward strand.
AAGGGACTGGGCTATGCTCAGTATCTACCTCAGGAGCAGTACTTATTCACACAAGAACAGCTGTTTGACAGGATGTGTATGATGCTGGGAGGGCGCGTTGCAGAGCAGGTGTTTTTTGGCAGAGTCACCACAGGTGCACAGGATGACCTGAGAAAAGTCACACAATCTGCTTATGCTCAGGTAGCAGTTTGTTTGTTAACTTGCTTGCTAAAGCAGTTTGAATGCTGGTTTTCTATAGTAAAACACCTGTTTTTCTGCACACAGATAGTGCAGTTTGGAATGAGTGACTTGGTAGGTCAGATGGCGTTTGATCTGCCGCAGCAGGGTGTGCTGCGATTAGAGAAACCATACAGCGAGGCCACTGCTCAACTCATCGATCAAGAAGTGCGCTCTCTCATCAGCAAGGCCTTTGAGAGGACCCATCAAATCATCACAGACAAACGAGAGCTGGTCGAGCAGGTAAGAGACAGGCAAACGGAGCAAGAGTGGCCAAGAATGATTTTGCTGTCTGGGGTAGGATATTTGGTTGTGGTGGCAAGTGCATGAAGGTTCAGGACATTTTATCCCACAAACGTTTGGCTATTTTAAATACAAAGGATCAGAAGAAAACACATTGTCCAAAAACTTTTAGTTGTTTCTCAACAGACACAGAGATACTCTTTTTGGTTTTTTTTCCCCCATTTTTTTCAGAACCTGTTCTTAATTAAAGACTCTGTTCTGAATGGTTGCAGTTGGCTTTCATTGGTCTCTGGGTTGTGGCGGTTTGTGTAGTTGTCATGTTTATCGCTGGAGATTTCAAATATCCTAACTTTTACACTTCTGCAATTCAACATCAGCTAATGTATTTATTAGGAAGTTATAGGACAAATTACCTGCTGTAGCTTACACACACATTTTAATTTGACAGTTGACCAAGCATAATCTCCCCATTCACCTCTTAGGTGGGGAAACGTCTTCTGGAAAAGGAAGTTCTGGAAAAAGCTGACATGATGGAACTGTTAGGTCCAAGGCCGTTTCAGGAGAAGTCTCCTTATGAGGAGTTTGTGGAGGGGACTGGTAGCTTTGAAGAAAATACCAGCTTGCCTGAGGGCCTCAAAGACTGGAACCAGAGCAAGGATGGGTCCTCACAGCAGAAGAAAGAGGCTGTGTACCTGTAGACTCATTGGGATTGGTCTTCACAGTTCTGTGGAGACTTGAGGGACTAAGCTAACGGGGAAGGGAGGGCTGAGAGCTGAGACAGAGAACAGTTAGAGCAAGATTCGTTATCTGCTTGTAGTCATGTTGGAGAAGTGATGAAATCTCCCTTGACTTGAAGTGTGCAATTGTTTGAAGTGAACAAATGACACTAGAAGGAAATATCAAGTCTTTCTGTTGAGAAAGTGTCGTCTCCTAAAGCTTTGATTCTGGGATGCAATAAACCTCATACAGTTTCAGAGGGCAGTAAGGCAGTGATCTTTGACACTTAACCTTTTTGTCTTGGAAGATGCAAAGATGTCAAATATTTATCTGGAACTTGAAGTGCCTTCATTGGACTAGTTTGCATGTAACACATTTACATGTTTGTTATTCTGGTGCTTGACTCTGTGACTTTATTGCATTCCAGCCAGTAGGTGCTATTTTTCCCTTGAATACTGGCTAAAATGTCATATTCAAAGGGCTGTTACAGGTTTGTACTAATACAAGGTTGTATTGACTGTATGTTGTCCAGAAAGCTTCGAGCACTGTAATGAAATAATGTGAGTTGTCTACTTTACACATGGAAGTTAAGAGTCAAATATCTTTGGTGTTTTTAAGTAGCAAAGTCATTGAACGGACTGTTTAATGTATAACTGCACTTTTTAATGTTCCAACATTTGTGTTGCTGAAAAACGTTCTTTTAATTGCCAAGTCATGATTTCTAACAGACATGAGTTGATGAATGAGTTTGTTGAGTTGCTGTAAATGGACATGTGTGTTGTGTAATTTGCAGTACATTCTTTTTTTTTTTTTAAAGGTTTTCTGAGCTACTATGAGTTTGACAACTACTTTTCTATAGTTTATCCTCTAAGAAAAATGGGGTATCTTCTCCTCAACATTAAAACTCATGCAGTGTTTTTGAGGGGCAGATTTTTGAGCAGCCGATTTTTGGAGCATTGATGTGTTTTTGCTGTTTTATTCTGAGTGCAGTAATTGTCTTTCAGAGTGCCTAATATGAGTGGATCTCTTTGCCTGCATGGATTCAGTGTAGTTAGCTAGCCTACTTAATATGTGATCCAAATGTTCCATGTACATTTGGAAGAAGAACCTGGCTTTCCTGCAGGTGTTGAGTTTTCTCTCAGGAATTTTCAAACAAGAATGTCTCTACCTCACTGAGGCACTCTGTGTATCTCTTTCTTTAATGTTGAACTGAAAGATCTACACAAAAATCAATTTCTTGATGATTTCCTTAAACTCGTTGATCTAGCTGCTGAAGCAGATGCTACCTATTCTTGTTATTTTAGGACATTGGGAATGTTTATGTGAAAACACACTACTTGTATATAAATTAAATGCTGAGGATTTTATTTGACTTTGTGGCAGGATGTGTACTGTCAGAAATGTGAAAATGCAATGCATTAAAACAATGTAAATGTATTAATTAAATCATGGGAAAATTGTTCTTTATGGATGAAGCTCGGACCTTATTCTTTGGTACATAACAACATCCTGGAATATTCTAAAACCCTGGTGAGTTCAGAGCCAAAACAAAAGGCTCTAATATTCAAATGCCCCAGACTGTTTCAATATCTGGTATAAAGATTTTCAATTTGTGCTGTATATGCTTTATGTGCACAATTGTGTGTTCTACATACTGTAAAACGTGTTTAACGTACTGTTAAAGGTAACAGCATGTTCTTCATGGCTGATATTTAGAATGCCAGCTTAACTGAGTTCGCATCTACAGTCCTCAGATTGATCAGCATGAACAAAGTGCAATTTTGTAATTTGTTTTTTTAATAAACTGCTTTTGTATTTTTACATAACACTCCAGACTTTTTGTAAGTAAATCTTCTTAAATTCATTGAAATATCTCATTATTCTCACAATAAACTCTGTGGTTTTAGGATTATTAAGGAAATCCCAAGGTTTAAAACCAGAAAGACCTTAGTGAAACGATTAGACAGGATCACACTACTCACACAACTCCTATTGTACAGGGCTGAAACCTGATGGAATCATTCATTCCTAAGAAGCAGTGACTAAACAAAAACTTACATCAGAGATTAGTTTTTGCTTGGAAACTGGAAAGTTTATTTTGTAACCATTTGCTTTTGTTGTTTTTTTTTGAAGGACTAAAATTCATTATTGAAGGAGTACACCGTGGTCATAGAAATGTTTGTGGAAAAACCTCTGAAGCTTTGTGTGTGCGTGTGTGTGTGTGTGTCTGTCTCACTACAATTAAGCTCGAAGCATTAATATTCACAGTCAGTCATGATAGCGGTTCATTATTACTTTTAAAGGCAACATATTATACAGTGATTAGTTTTTGGCATGTCACTCAAAAGCGCAAAAGAAAAATGTTATGGTATCTCTGCTCTTCTCTGTCTAACCCATTCTGTTTCTCTCTCTTTTCCTTAAACCATTGCTTCTCTCTACCTGTGTAATACCTTCAAATCTCTGAACAGAATTTCTATAATTCCAAAAAATGTAGCTATAAAGCCCATTCAAATTGAAGCCCTTGAGAAGTAACAGACCAAATCAAATGAAATGGAGAGAGATGTTTGTATCGGTCTGTATTGTGGCCGAAGCTTCTGCAATGATGTGGTTCACATGGATGCAGCACGGAGAGTGCATTTAGTGTCTTTAGCACCATAATTCTGTATGTCCAAGTGACCTAGCAGTGATATGTTCCCACAGAGCTGTTTGGACCGTTCCAGTGTGTGTTAATGCTCTCAGGGCTGTTTGGGCCGCTCCAGTTTGCGGTGCGGGTCAGTGCTGTCCGAGTCACTGTGGTGCTTTCTGTCCCTCGTCTGCTCACTCTTGCTGCAGCGCGTCCATGAGGGAGAGCGCATGTAACCGCCCCGATGCAGTGGAGGAGGGTGGTAGTGGTGACCTGCCGATACACAAACACAATCTTAATTCAGGGGTTATATCAGAAATTCAGAAAAGTGATTTGGGGCATTTTTTTTTATCTTTTGCATCTTCTTTTCAATTTGGTCATGTCCAATTTCATCCCCTAGCTATCATATGATATTGGAGCTCCCACCTATGCTGGGAGTCCTATGAAGCACTGCTGCATCTTGTTGAACTGTTGCTAACAGTGTTATTGAGCAGCTGAACATGTTTGCAGGAGAACACATCACCAACTGTTTCATGTCTGCTCACAAATGCTCATGCTGGTTAGCATCATGCTGTGTAAGAGCGAAGAGCATCTAATTGTCCTTTCTTGGACTGCTGGCCTTCAGTTGCAGGGATCAAGTTGGTGATCTCTCCATGACAGAGTACAGGCTTAGACATCATCCAGAAGTTGATGTGTAGTGTAGTCAGAAATCTGAAAATTAACTGCATTAAACTGATGTTTATGACTTTTTCATCCCTTCACTTTCTCTATGAAATGTCACTTGTAAAATTGGGAAAGAGAGAGAAGAGGAAGCATACACTTCCTCATATTATACACACAGCTAAACTGTCTGTTACATCCCAGATATTTCTGGACTGCAAGGAGAGTGAAAGCAAGAAAACACCTGCCATCCTAATGCCTGGGAGAAAAGATTTCCACAGGCCATGCATGCACAATACAGACAGGTCACATCTCTCTCTCTCTCTCTCTCTCTCTCTCTCTCTGACTCTGTCTCTCTCTGTCTCTGTCTCTCTCTCTCTCTCTCTCTCTCTCTCTCTCTCTGTCTCTGTCTCCTTCTCTCTGTCTGTCTCTGTCTCTTAAAAGTCATTCAGGATTAGAGCCCGAATGATAAAGGATTTTGAAGGCCGATACCGATACAAATATTTGTTGGTTTTAAATTCCGATATTCCGATATATCGGCCGA
>JBBPDB010000019.1:6649396-6680186 GCA_037974465.1 Brachypetersius altus
ACTGTCCAAATAATAACTAGCCAACACCTAACCCAACAATACATAAGCCCTAGAGAGAAACAATGTAAGTCAAAGAAAATTTTTTTTTTTTTTTTTTTTTATTTTTAATTTAAATAAGAAATATGTAAGCAAGAATATTGAGTCAATAGTCAGGGTTAAACATAAACATGCTTTGAACTATTTTTTTGGAACCAATCCCAAAAGTAATGCAAGTAATGCATTTGGAATGCACTGTGGAATGTAGGCATTTGGAATCCCTGCTGATGACTTAATGCTCCGTTCTCATTGGAGAAATCATGGCATTTGTGAACCACAAGATGGCACTGTGTAGCAGAAAAACATTTCAGAATGGCACATGCTGGCTTTCGATAACAATTGTATTCTTTTAACCAAACAATGGGTTCGATTTAGTTCATAAAGTAGAAATGAGATCAGAAAAATGTCCTGTGATTCTGTTAGGCTTCCCTGCTAAAATGCCATAAACGTTTTCAACAAACAAACAAAACCAGTAATGATAATAATCATTATAATCATAATAATAATAAAGGAAATGAATGAATCCTGTAATCATAAATCTTCATTTTGTAATATTTTCCCTTACACCATAAACCATGTATTTATATATTGGTTTTTGCACTTTGCAAAGCCATGTCTTTTATTATCTTTTTATATTTCTGGGGGGGGGGGTTTTGGATATGCACGTGCTTGTTGACAGTTGACAGCTGATCAGATAGAGCTTTGAATTCCAATCAGCTCAAATTCATGTAGAGTCCACTAATGTGATGTTTGAGCGACAGCTCATAAATATGGATGCAGGAGCTGTCTGGGCTCAGGCTGACAGGCGAACAGACACTTGCTTATTCACCTCTGCACCTCTTACTGTGTCATAGACGCAGCAATAGATCAGCACTCCCCCAAGACATAATGTTATGACTTCCAGTTTAAGTTGACTTCAAGCTCCTTAATTCTAAAACCAAAATCCAGATTAAAAGAACCCAAGTAGGCTCCTACAACGAGGGAGACTGAATATGCATCATGTTTTTATGTATTCCCCCTCTTCCCCTGTGCAGGTTTACTTTAAATAGCTACAATTTGTTTTTTAATGGCCACTTTCCAACTTTAAAAACTAACATATAACATCACGGTATATGAGCAATGCAAAACTGCTGTGTTGAAATATTTGAATGTGTTGAGCAGGCCATTATTTTGAAACTTAATTTCTACATACATATGGACTGCGATATGAAAAGTACATAATGAAAATGTAACAGTGTTATGTAATAATTTTTAAATGCGAGGATTTTTTTTTCAGTGGGCCCTCAAGGCTTTTTTATTTTTTTCCTTACTTGTGTATTAACCTCTGACTTTATTTTTGAAAGCGTTTGTAAAGGTGTGTAACTGCTAGTAACTTGTTTAAAATCCGATGTTGATTTGAGTTATCTTTACAGGTATGAAGAACAGATGTGGACTACTTAAGCACTGATGCTTAAGCACGCTCTGGACAAGAGCGCCTCCTAAAGGCCGTAAACGTAAATGTAAAAAGGCCACCACTATATCAACCCAGCAAACAACTACAATTCACAGTAGTCACAGAATATTACCGCTACGCATGGCAATTTTCGTCTACAAAAAATTTGATTTTGTAGTTATGGTAGGGTTCCAGTGTGTTTAATCCACTAAACTAAGACTAGCCATGTAACTGTGATGTAGTTTGTTTTGGAAAAACAGAGACAGAGAGTGCGCTTTATGCTATTTAAACTTCTAGAAGGTGGGAGAGGTTAATCAGCGTGGATTCAGGCCTCTAACTGCTCCAGAACAGACGTCATGTGCTCAGATTCTTGTGTCTGCTCAGAAAAAGCAGGTATCCCATATGACAACTATTAAGGAATGTCTGGGTATGGGTGTGGGGGTGAATATATTTTTTTATCTCACAAGTAGGTGGCTAAAATTGCTGCTTTACTGAATGAAGGACATGAGTATGATGAAAAGCTCATTCAGTGACACCCCTAAAATATTCAGTTTATTGAAAAGCAGCCTGTTGTCACATAAACACATCCCTTTTATGATGCTAAAGTTAAATACAATGTATTCACTTCTTCTGATTATTTATTTGTTTTAACTCCACTGTGTTGCTTGTTCTAAAAATCATCAGAGAGCGAAATGAAGCCCTTAGTCAGAGAAGCTGGCTGTAAATAATGCAGAGCGTTGCATTTACACCAAACATGCCTTCCTCCCAGAGAGAGGCTATGGAGTCCTTTTGACCCTGATTCACAACACAAACACACTGGAATACAAATGGTCTCCCTCTGCTCTGCCTGGGTTTTTCAGTTCTAGCGCAGGCCTGAAATACAGGAGGTTATTGGTGAGACTCCGACAGTCACCAAGAACAAATTCTTGCTTAAATAGATCCTGAAGATAAGCAAGTTTGGTTCATGGTTTCAAATAATCTGAGATTTAACAGATGTGCAGCAACAGCTGGATCCCCTCCCATCATGAGAGACTTAGGCAAGTATTAAGAATTTGGCTGAGACAAGGAAATGCAGACTGAAACAGTGGCAGAACACAAACACCCGATTCATTCAAACCATTCTCTATCTCAGCCAACATGAGTTCCTCGGTGACATCCATCCATGCTCCACCTACAAACGTGCTCCTTACACACAAGTGCATTTACAGCATAGAATGCAATGCTGCAGAGCGGCAAATTAGGAACTGGCCATTATGGCAGAAAAAAATTGTGTATATATATACAGTGCTGTCCTAGTCCGAGGCAGTGAGGCAGTGAGTGGTTTTTTTTTTACGTGTTACCAAATTTATTAAATGGAACTAAGAAGAATAAAAACATATAATAATAGTGAATATATCAGTGTGTTCCTGGTGGAAACCTAGTACTACATATGCTGAGAACAATGGCTTTTAATGATTTGCATAGCTGCCAAACTTTTGCACAGTACTGTACATCTGATCTGACATTACACACATACATAAATAAATATCCTAATTTTATAACATATGCTTACCTGTTTTTACAAAAACAATGTGATATGCCTCAAGATCTCATTAGGCTGAGTGAGATTGACTGCGTCTGTAAAGCTTGTGAAGTCTAGCAAAGACAGGTACTAAAGAAGGTATTTGTTGACATGACTTCGTTGATTACTGTCCTGTGTCCAGCTGACTCATATATTCAGAGTTGGCAGTTTTGATGATTTATTTAAAGAGCACATCAAACGCTTTCCTTTAAATAGAAAAACTGAGCGCAGCAGTTCTCCTAATGAAGGTGACGATGAGGCTTCCTTTGACAGAAAAAAAATACTTTATTTCTCTATATGCCTGCAAAGGCAATCTGACTCAAATAATTGAGAGAGGTAACAGATACGTGAGCGAAGGCCTATTGTGTGGTAGACAAAGAGAGAGAGAGAGGGAGGGAGAGAGGAACATCCTGGGAATAGAGAGACGTATTAGACAGCTGTCGAACAGCTTGAGTTAGTCTGTTCTCCACTGGACTGTTGGAGTGGCTGTGCATGGTCTGTGTTTCTGTGTCCTAGACAAGGTCATGCTTGCCTGCATCTACTATGTTCCTGAATATATAGACAGCTGCCAGTCCTTATCCTGTTATTTTTTGTAATTGTTCTTTGAGCTTCACTCATACTGTTTGTGTATGTACCAAAAACATATAATTCCATCGTTCCTTATGTCTTAATAACTAAGCAATCAGTTTATATATGCAATCATATGTGGAGTGAAACGGACACTTTGAAACTTTAACAACATGAAACTATACATAAATGAATAAATGAATGGATGAATGAATGAGCAAAAAACAAAAGTAAAAAAACACCACAACAGATTAGACACTGACTAGCCATAGCGTCACTGTTCCAGAAAAAAGTAAAAAAAATGTCTGGAGCAGTGTGGAGGCTGTGTTTGGCTTCGTCTCCCTGCATCCACCTCCTCTTCCTTTACTTCTGCTCCTGCACCTGTGCAGTCAGGAGCACACACATTTTAACTGCCTCATTAGAGATGCATCTGGCCTCTGCTGACGTAAGGAAACATGGTACATTAGTGCAGAGGCCTTTGTTTAGTCTAGAGGGAAGAGGCTAGAGTTTGAGCTTAAAGATGAATGGTGAGGGATGGAGATAGCGCCAGGACTCGCAGATGGCTAATGGTGACCATAACTCATGGAGCAGAGAGACAGGTTCAGAGAGTGCACAGAGCACGCCAGGCTGACACTGCTCTATAATAAGGGCACTCTATAATTAGGCACTTATTAGAGCTCAGTAAGTACTGTAAAAACAAAGATTGCTGTAAGATCGCATGGTAACAATGATGGATGACATTTGTGCGCTCACAGTTTTAAAAAATGAATGTGAAGCTGTGTGAAAATATACAGAGCTCTTTAGTACCTCACAATATAAGTCTCTGAACAAAATCTTGTATCTCCAAATATCTCTAAATATTCTTAACTTTAATGCATGCTAATGTAATTAACCTTACTTTCATTTCCTTTAAAAAAAAGTTTACAGAATTTCCATTTTTATATTTATCATTGAATGTTTGCATGATTTATAGGGCAGCTGGTGAAAGATATAGCAGATGATGCATGGCTAAGTTCATTGGTGGCAAGTACAGTGTATAATTAGGTGATGTTAAAAACCCCTCTCAGCGAGTAAATGTGCCTGCTTTCCCCAATAATAAGCCCCCCTGTGTTGCCCCCCCCAGCCACTCCCACTTGCCATTAGTAGTAGGGACTGATGCTAGCAGAATAAATTTACAACCAGGGCAGTAAACTGCCTGTAGCAGCCAAGGCAAATCTTAGACCTCTACTTTCTGTGTGATTTAGATTTTCTGTTTGATTGCACACAGCAGATGTGTTTTTTATGACCATTTAGCATGCTGGTGTGCAGTAAGACCACTTCTGCTCATGACAGCCCAGGGACTTAATTCATCTCTACTGTTAAAAAGAAACGTATGTAAGTCACATCAAGTTTGTACACTTAAGTATGCCACTGCACTAGCTGAAGAATAATGGTAGGTCTATTAAAGGAAAAGGGTAAGAGGCAATTAAAGGGGTGGTGATCTGACATTGCATCGGAAGCCAGAGGGAGCCGGGGTGTCAGTGTGTGACAGCAACGTGTTCCTAAACACATCCACGGTGCTGCTAAAGTGACGGACACCCGGCTGTCTGCATATTCTCACATATGTTCACATACTACACTGGACAAATGGCTATTCTCTGCTCTGTTTATATGCTGTACATAACTCTCTGTGAAAAGAAAAAACATGTGCCTACATTCTCTCACTGGCACCTAGAGTGACTTTGCCCAATGACATGGTAAGTATTTATTTACCTTTTTATAGCATATAGGAAATATCCCATACCAAGCACTGTCACATACTATCCCATACCAAGCATTGATACTGCTATGAGGTGGGCTCAGTCTTGGTATTTGAAAATGACATGTGACAATAATCACACATCCTCCACAAATAACACACTCCAACACATTTTCATGCATAATTGTTTATTTCCTTAATATAACATATCGGAAAAACTAAACTAAACTAAAGATGTGGCCTGTGCAAAAGTCATTTTTTACGCAAATGTTTACATTTAAGTTCAGCTGTAGAAACATGGTATATTTAATTTTGTAATTATCATTTACAAAATGTATATCGCAAATATAGTGAGCCTAAAGACAAATTAAAAGCCGATTGAAATACTATGATGACCAATAAAAATATGACTAGGACCTGTTTAAAACCTGTTTTATGGACTACATTGTCAGTGATGTGGGATTTTTTTATGTTTGAACAAAAGAAACATAACTGGAATGAAAAAAAGAAAATATATATTCTCCAAAAGCCATGTCACACATGTTCCCATTACTTGGATTCTTGTTTGTCTTGGTTGTAATACTTGGCAGGTTTGTGTAGTTGGCAGTTATGGTAAAAGGCATTGATTGAGTTTAATCTCATTAACCTTTGGCTGATGCAGAACTGCTGATGTTTGCTGTTCTCTTCTACAGCAGAATGTTAAAGAGCCAAACTCTAGGATTATTACCAGCAATTATCAATTGTTCTGTTGTGGCATGTTGATCAGTTTGTTTGCCTTTTGAGGTGCTGAGAAATAAGATTAAAGACAATATCATAATTACAATACAGAGGCTCACTGAAAATGATACGAAGCAAAGAGTGGAAAATGGTGAAGGAGCTGCTGCGATAGAGCTCTGTGACCTTTATATAAGTAGTCCACTAATTGTTTTCATTTTTAGATAAACAAATCAAAAAAACTAATCATACTTATTTCCACTAGTGGCGACTGTGGAACATGCAATGTTATGTTAGAGCTAGAACTAACCATGGTACACATTAATTTCTGACACTGGGTTTAATGCTACGTTTGGATGTAGCTCCCAAAACATAGACACTTGAAACTTCTAAATAATGCATGTTGGTGCACTTTGGGTTACTGAGTACATTAGGAGTGATTACCTTATGTTTTAGGTAAAACTGTAAATGAATTATGCATGAGTATTTGCAAATATGTATTTAATTTCAATATAAACTGCTCTAACTAAACAGAGTGGTGTAAGCTTCACTTGTCAATGTCAAATACCCTGCCTCTCCAACTGAAATGGGGATTGTTTAATTAGCTCTGCCTATTCGTTCCTATAAGTCGAATAAGCACACAGTGGTCTGTGTGCTTAGTAGGCGAATCGCCCAAGTAGGCTAAAAGTGCTTGGTCTGTCCCATAGTTCCAATGGCTATGGATGGTGACTATCAATTTGTCATGCAATGCTTAGCATTGGGCTTTGTATCTAAATCGGTGCCCCGCCAGTATCTGAGAGAGAGTTTAAGAACTATGAATTTCAACTTAAAACAGTTACTGAACCCACATACAGCTATAATGAGCAGCAGCTATAATGGCACTGATCCTGGATGTTACTAGATATATCACCCTAGTGTTCTAATCACATCAGTTCACCTCATTTGTAGGTTGTTCCCTCTTTGTAATACATACTTTTGAACAATAAATGGATTTCAGTAGCAATAACGATGATTCAGCTTTTACTATAATGCCCTCTTAAACATCTGTTATTATTACTCACAGATAAAAAAACAATATGGTACTGCATGTGTTAATGGTGTGATGTTATGGTCAGACTCACTTGCAGGTGACTCGTTGTGGTTTTCTTCATCAGAATCAGCAAAAACCTCAGTCAGCTCTTGGTCAGACATGTCTGTGAGCTCTGTCAGGTCTAGCAAGTCGAAATGCACCTCCAGGGAAGACACACTGCTCAGAGGCTCTGTAACATGACATGAGCGATGGAATACTGACATTAGCAGGGCTGATCTATGTAAAATATTTTTCTGAAATGATGCTGTGGATAGTCAAGACAGTCCTTTCAAATATCTCCCATCTCATCAAAGATATTCCCAAACATCCTGATCTGTAATTACCCCACATATTGTTTCATAATGTTGCATTACATGAGCATGTATTGTGCCCATATTATTTCATCCACAGAGGCCTCATATTTAACATTGTGTACATGGCTGACCCTGCCAATAGTCCAGATTTGTAATAGACTCTTAATACCACACACTGGCATATCTCATGGATAAAATATCCTATTTTTTAATTTGCATTTTTACCCTGAAGTCCATTTATGTTGATTTTGGGTGGCCTAATGTTTTCCAGCTTTATTTCAATATATGTAGCTTATAGACTCAGTGAACAGTGCATTTCAAAAGTAAAATGTATCAACTGTTATTAAAAAAAAGTAAGGGAAATTAATTATCCATGCCCTGGGTCCTTTAACATTACATCTTTAACAATAAATGCTGGCTTATCTTGGAGAGTTTTTAGTTGAATGAAATGAGTGTCTCTGTTTAATCCCCCACACCTGCTCTATTTGTATCATAACTGCACTATTTGGTGCGGCCCAGTGGAGAATGGGCTCTCTTGGTCTTTTATTTGTGTCTGGCTGTAAAACAAATTTTACATAAAAAACTGGATCAAATTTAGATTAATATTCAAATAGTTGCTGATCCTCCACTTACAGTTAAGAGGCCCATTTAGAATTGCTGGATGTCCTTACTCCAAACCAGTATGGTCAAACCAAGTCAAAAACACCAGCCAAGAGTCTGCTGAACAGAATGCTTCCATTTCAACTATGTTTGGTAGTATTTTATGAGAAGCAGCCGCTCTGGCTCCTGGTTATGTGATGAAGCATTTGTTTTTGTATAAAGTTCATTAAGTGGAGTATGCACTAACTGTTACTATTTGCAGAGATTTCTTCATCACTCTCTGTATTTCAACCATGTCTAGTTCTTTCTCTTGTCCTGTTCTCTTCTTTTTATTCAGACCCGTTCTTCTGTGTTAATAAGTCTCTTCTCTTCAGACTGCTTTAGCTGCAGGCTGGGGAATATCCTTTATTCCTCCAATCATTTCTTACTTTACTGAAGATGCAACTGATTTCACTCTGCGTGACTGTTAAATATAGCAGCGCCATTGATTAAAAAACAATGACCCTCCAAAAAAGATGACATCAGTCCACAAGAGAAAAGCCCAACTGTCACAACTGTCTCTGATAAGCAAGCACATGATAAACAGCCTCACACATACAGTATGCAAGATATGATTCCTGGTGTGATAAAAATATACAGTAATTTCTCTGTCATGGAAAAAAAAATCATTCCATTGCCTAAAAAAAGGCAGTCGCAGTAGCTCATCAAAAAAATACCTTTATAGAACAGCCGGATCTACACTAACATAAAATGGTCCATTAAACTTATGTCTTTTATTTCATTTGAATCTTTATAGCCTCAAAAGGGAGGCTGCTGGAATGTGAAGACATTGTCCTTCCCGCTGTCATACAACACAGTAGGTGAGTTCCTTTCTGAATAATGCATCACTTTGAAGCCATATAAGTAGCTTCTGTCGCTTGTCTTAAAGCGTACACTTTCAACTTTGCACGGGTAAGGAGGTTAGACAGGCAGACAGGCAGAGAAGCAGACAGGCGATGGGGTCTAAACCGTTTGAAGTTTGTTAATGAGTCTTCACTTCTCGCAGCGTGGAACAGAGATAGAAGAGGAGTCAGATACTTTCATGCACCTTCACATTTATCCAACTGAAGCTGTCACACAGGCACATGCACACACGTGTACATGCACACACACACACACACGCACATATATCCACTCCTGGTGAATGGCCTGGACTAATGAAGGGAAATCTGTTTGATTAGGAGTAACTGGAGCACATCTGGCAGCACATCTCAGGAGCCAACAGTGATTCTGATTACAAATATGAAGGTGTAAAAATCCAGTCATTAAGACACATTTTGTCATCTCCCTTTCTCCCTGGGTCTAGGGGAGAATGAACAAGTATATAACCTTTACATTGCGTGGAAATTATTTTAGCATTAGAAAGATTTTTCAAATTTAATTAAAAAAATGACTCTTCAAACGTTCTAAAAGAAGTAAACTGGGTCATTTTCAAATATTCAAAAAGCCATTAAGTCTTTGTGACTATCCTCTTAAAAACCCTTATGCACTAAATGCTCTTCCTTAACAAAAAAACGTGTTACTTGGATGGCAAAAAGATGGAACTGTGAAAAATGTGGATGGGTCTCTCTCTCTCCATTAGACTTCCCAGGTGTCTTTGCTTCAGAAGCAGTGGAAGGCTAAACTAGATGCCTTAACTAAATCAGCTACGATTCATTTCCTTTTTTATTTTAACAACCTTTCATATAGTAACAGTCACTGAACTTTTAAAAACCCTTTGATGATGAAATGTGTTGTAGTTTAGGTTACAAATTTTGTGGGAAAAAGTTTCCAAATACTGATTATAGAACCGAATTCTATTGTAAGTAACAAATACTTGAATATTCTAACTATTCAGCGCAGCCCTGGGGGTAGGGTGGATAATTGCCTATAGTACATAACCACAGATGCGCAGATGCGGCAGACAGAGATTAACTTGAAAGGGATATGTGTATTCTTATAAATAATAACTCCCTATGGCCAAATTAAGCAAAACTGTTCTCCATTAACCATGTTGTAAAACGTGTTTTGATTACATGTTTTACATTTTATAGCCTACAGCACAGAGCCTGAGTTTGTACCGTGACTTTTACACTCTAACAATTTTACATATTTATTAGGCATAGGGAACAGGGAATTCTTAGGACGTGGGAGGAGGCTTGGCTTCTTAGATTGGGCTATACCTCCTTATGTGTGTGTGCATGTTGTGTGTGTGTGTGTGTGAGAGAGAGAGAGAGAGAGAGGGAGAGAGGGAGAGGGAGGGAGAGAGACACAGGCAAGGAGAGAAAAAGAAAGAGATCTCCCAAGAGATGCCCGCCCACGGCTGTCTCTCAGTAAGACTCCCTCAGAGGGAAAGGGGGTGGAAGAGTGGGGGAGAAAAAGATCAAGACAAAAGGAGACAAGAAAAAAGTAAGAAAGTAATCCAGCTACTGAATCAGATTTGAGAAGAATTTGATTTAAGGAGAGAGTATAATTTCTCATTCTCCACATTTTAAACAGATTTTGCTGCCTTCTCTTATCCCCCATTGCTTATTTTATTTCACAGCCCCTCCTTCTCTCCTCCCCACCCATCACTGCCTCTGCTTAAATAATTGATCAGTAACACATTTTACCTCCCAGCAAGGTCTGTGGGAGATGGAGAATGGAGGCTGCTCCCATCTAAACAAATTACGAGTCTAAGCAGAACAACAGAGTGCGTTTTGTTTGGATGAGAGCAAACAGTGCTCACACATTCTTTGTTAACACACATAAAGTAAAAAAAATGTGCACTGAATATAAATGACACAAAGGTATACATAATGCCCTCATGGATAAAATATCAACTCAAACTGTAGCAAGTAAACTAACAGACTAAACTAAACAGCTAATAGTAGATGATGTCATATATATTTATTCTCATGGGAGTGATGTACACATTTCAGTCAAACGCTTTGAAATGCCTTTAGTTTTCTCTGATCCCAGCACAGTTATAGACATCTCCTAATTCAAAATAGCTTCTTATTTCTGTTCATCCTGCATGTTCATTTGTTTACCTGCGCCATCCCTGCAGGTCTTTGTTCTAAAAATAGGTTTTCTTTTTGCTGTCAGTGGTTTGTCAGTACTCTGCCTTTCTCCTTTGCAAAATTCACCTCTGTGAACATAAGTGCTATTTCAGTTGCTCTTATGCAACATTACACAACATTACACATTACACTTTGTGATATCACCCTCTGCCCCAGCCTGCTCTGGACAGAGATAAACTGTTCAACTATTTCAGGCAGAGGCATTAAAAGCAGCTGTTTCTGCCTTTTAAACTACTCTTCTTTAAAAAGAGAAAACAGAAAGCTTCACTTCCATATGCTGACACATTTAACTGTGCCCATTGTGGACATACATGCACCAGAACAACTCTGATGGCAGATTTTAAAGTGTTAAAGGTACAAAGTCAGCATCTATAAATGCATCATCAAGACTGGGATGAAACAGGACACAAACAACAGCGCTATGCGTTGAGAATACAAAAATGAAGTACCAGTATTCAGTCCATGTTGCAAGGCAGTAATAAGTATTTGGCTACTTTCTTAAAAAGAACGTACTTTTAGAATCCACCTGCTGTAAAATCCACCTATAATTTTGAAAAATATATATTTTAAAAACTTTTGTTGTTTGCTTGTCTTTGTTTTAAATAAACACATGCAGACTCCTGCCATTGTCCAAGAGAGGACAGTGGTAAATTGTAGACAAGCACATTGTTAGCTGCATTTTGGGCCTTGCATCTGTGACTGAAAATTTGGTAGGCATACCATGGAGATTTTTGTGAACAGTTTAATAAATAGATCATGGCTCTCTGCCATCCCACCACAGAAAACATGCTGCAGTGAACAAACAAGCCAGCCAAAAAGAGTACACTCAGATGATCCAAGCATGACCAAGCTTGAGGTCAAAAAGTAAAAAGGCAGCTGGTTTGGAATAAAACAAAAAAATGTGGGGACTTGGGGTCTTTCATAAGCTTCTAGTCTCTTTATGTTGATATTATGTTGATGCAGATATGCAAAAAATAAATGGCCAACCAGATATATTGGTAAATAAAACATTTTTTGTACATTCAGTATTTAGACATCACTACTGAATTATTTTGCCCAGCCTTGTGTATCTCTGATGACATGTGAGGTGGCATAAGTGTAAGACATGCTACCTCTCTTACCGCTGAGACAGACAACAGAAAGAGACCTAGAAAATAAAGTAGTTTTCTTCAACGAGATAACAGACAGCCAGAGATAATGTCTGGCTGGCAGCGCTTGTGTTGTCTGATTGGGAGCCACATCATTATAGTACAAAACCCTGTAATGGAGTTTGGACAGCCAGCAATCAGTTAAGGGAAACACAGAGCCAATGAATCAGTGGCTATGGACGAGAGAAGAGTTGTCAGGTCATCCACAGGTCAATCATTGTTCTACAAAAGAGAATGAATCACTTTTGCTATTCCATATCTCCAGCAAATACGGCTCTGGTTGCTCTACTTGATTAATTCAAACTTCAGCTGTGACCAGTTTCAGTTTCTTCACTTTTTTCTATATTTTTCAAGACAAGTTTTCAAGTTTTCTGGGACATTTGGTATTTAATATTTTAGGTTAAATTTATATTTATTTTCCCCCAGTAGATGTATTAGCATATTATCTCTTATGACAAAAATCGGCAGAATACGTCATTTTATATATAGAATATAAGATGTCTGGGGTTTTTTTTAGTTTTTTTTTTTAGTCATTTTTAATCCATAAAATCATGTTTGTATTTCAACTTAATACTGCCACACTGCATATTGTGCAGGTGCATAGATAATAAAATTATTATTAACAGCAATTTAACACAGCAAGACTATGTTTAAGCTTTAATGAGCAAATCTGTCTGGATGATCATTTAGGCATTTATGATTTCCAGTTTATGCAATTCTGCTTCCGCATGACAAGTTTTGTTGACAATTGCTAAAATGAAAATTTGTAACAGCTCTTGATAAAAGCCAAAAAACATTTTATTTCCCCTTTTTAATCACAACCTAACATTGTTATGTCTCATAGGTGTAAAGTTTATGAATGTAACATAGCAGGCTTATGTTTTGAAACATAAACCTGTGGTGTCTGTAGATTTAACTAAATTTGGAGATACTGCATACTGAACAAGAGAAATCTCAATATGCCAGCTCCAACTGCTGCGCATGATTCAGTATTGTTAACTATGAATCATATTAAATATTAAATTATTTGATTTTATTATTATAATTATTATTTTTGTGAATATGAACAGTTCTCACATGCAGTGTGATTTGATAACAGTAGGGTGTGGCTGGCGAGTAATATAATGAGCAATCATAAATCTGTTAATGAACTTTATTTTAAACAATCAGTTCAATAATGTGGTGAAATGCGTATATTGAGTTCTTAATATGATGTAATAGGATTGAACCTGGCTCTGCAAATCAGTTTTAAGTGAAACAATCAATTTCATTATTACATGCAGTTCAATCTTGGTTACATTTTAGATGCTTTAGCACATGAAAGAAAAAATCACTGACAAATCTGCAATGTCATTAGTCCTTTTACTTTTTGTTCCCTCTCTCTCTCTCTCTCTCTCTCTCTCATATCTCAGTGCATGGCAGGTGCTGGTACTCACTCCTTGTTTGGAGTAAGGCAGGACAGAGGAGGCTTTGCGGTCCTCCCTCTCTAAGGGTGTGTTATGAGACTTGGAGGATAAAGGCTGCCTTGTGGGATTTGATCCTTTGGTCTTGTATCAGAGAGACAGAGTGCGCTTCTTCTACAGACACACAATGGCTTCTTTTAGCCCTGGGCACTGGAGGCCAGTCAGAGAGTGGACAATGAGTACAAATTTGGCTTGAGTGTGTGATGCCTTGAGGCAGTCTCTCTGTCCTGAGGGAGGAGGAAGGAGGGAGAGAGAAGAGCTGGGTGCTTGCTCCTTCCCCAGATTAATCCCACTCAGCTGGGCCTACTGGGTTTATTAACCAACCGTTCTCTCTCACCTTGCTTATATAAGACCTTGGGGATTCAAATCAGTGATGTAACTGGTAAAACTCTAATATGGCAGAATATTTTTGTTCAAGTGTGTTGATAAATTTAAGGTTTAAACATTAATCGTGTTATGCCATGAATGATTTTAGGTATTTTCAATGTAGGCCTTCTGGAACAGCATCTCACTTGCTATATGTGATTTTGAAAAGTAATAAACCAAATATCCAAACAACAAAAGGCCCAACTTCCTATTAAAAAACTTTCTCTTCATGTCAGTCCCACTCTTTAGGTTCAAATTTTCATAATGTTAGCTTTAACTGGTTCTTCAAGTGTTACCTATGATCAGTATTACTTATGTAATATACATATATAGGAAAACAGAAAAACAGTAACAGAGGTCATATTATCTATGCTTCAATAACTATTTATACAGCGGCCAAACAGCTAAAAATGGAATGACAGTAATATATGTGTATGTACAGTAGGCACACACACACACACACACACACACACACACACACACACACACACACACACTAAGCATTTTGACTGCACATTTGGGATGGGATATGGGGGAAAACTGTACATTTGAACTATTCCTTCAATCCAGTTTTTCATTGTAGTGTTCATTGAGCATACAGTTTTATCCCATCTATGGTTAATTTTTATTTAGAAAGTCCACTTGTATGTGATCATAAAGGCATTCACAATGTCCTGTAAAGCCTTAATTAATCATTTAGTTACTCGCTGCTTCTTGGCAACTCTGCTCCAGTTCCTTTCCTAACCAGCCTTTGCTGAGTTGCTTGTTTGGCTTGGATGCACATTTGAGAGGAAATATACACTGAGTCAGCATGACAGGACCCTTCTACCCACACCTTATTTATCCCCACACTCACGTCTTCTCTCAGTGACATGGAGCAGCCCCGAGGTGTGTCCCAGGATGACTCCCTCCTCCTCTCCTGGGGGATGGTGGGAAGGTTCTTTGGATAGTTCTCCTGAGCTGGAGGGCTTCAGTAGTTTCTGTAGGTCTTTGTTGAGATCTGTAAAAGAATTACACTAACCATAAGGGAATCCTTTCAAGGCTGTTCACACAATGTGCTACAACTAGACTGCATTGAAATCTAAAATTTGCACCTAAAGAACAAAAATGTGTTTTCCAAAATACGTTTCTCACTGAATATGCCTCCCTGTTTTAAAGTAAAAATAGCAATGAGCCTTATGTTTTGTTGTAAGATAAACTGCTTGTAGCAGATTCTTTGATGGAGGATAATATGAATTTTGATCCGTTTTCTATCCTCTTTCTGAGGTAATCTCTTTTCATTTAATATCCTTGTAGAATGACAGAAATCAGTGGAGTTTTCAGCACTGCCTCGAAGGCCAAAACAGAATGTTTTATATTAATAATCCCTGATTTGTTGCATCCCCATGATCCCATGTTTCTCTACCACGGGAAACATGACACAATCTGACATCAAACTGCAGTGAAGTGCACCTTTCCACACCATTTGCACCATAACTGGGGGAATGGGAAGTTGCAATCCCACTCAACGGCAACATCACAAACAAACTGGTGAAATACTAAAGACTGAAAAACTACCAACCACAGGAGATGCCACCCACATGAAAAGAAGGTGCGTATTTATCTTACATTCTCTTTTATTTTCTGTAGACATGTTACAAATGAAAGAAAATGCAGAGTAACCACCACGACAGCTTCATGGGTTCCCAGTGCTTGTCCTGGAGCCCCTACACACCTGCTTTACCGCTTGAACACACTTCAACTTCATCCCAAGAAAAGATTACTAATTAGTTAAGTTGCTGGAATGGTTGGGTTGGAAGTAGCAAGTTCCCTCAAAGTGCAGACCAGGGGGACTCCAGGTCCAGAGTTGAGGAACATGACTCCAAACAGTGCCAAGAGAGCCTCCAAACCTCCATCACCTTAGAAATGAATAATTCTGGCCTATACTGTTCTCTTGATGAGTGCCACATATGCACTAGAGAATAGGGTAAAGGATGACTCATCTGACCAGATCCCTTTTTTTCACATCTCTGTAATGAGGAGACTAAGCGTTGCTCTTTACCTACTGCACCACTAAAATATCCTGTCTATTTACTTACTGACAGTCTTGTCCTGTCATCTGAGGAACTGCTGTTGTTATGTTTTTTTTCCCCATATATTGTGCTAGCACTGGGCATTTCAAACATGTGCAGTTTTGATCACAGTTTTCAGTACTGTTTACTGACGTCTCTCCAACTGATTTAAATGCAGATCTTATTTTACTCACTCTTCCTGCTGAAATACTAACCAGTTCAGCAGTCTTCGTGCCTGAAGCTCCTGCCATCCAGGCCCCAATAATGAACTCTTTCTCATAGTCATTCAGATTGTTTCCTCTTGCCATCCTCATCCAAAATCAAAGTGAGCTGAGCAGGCTCAGTAGTTTTATTCTTGACACACACAGAAGGTGGTAGACTGTTAATTCGATCATGCAGCACACATGTTCCCCACTCCTTAATTAAAGATTTTCCTTTACATCTCATTTAGCAAAACTGTTCTTTAGATGACCTTCCACTGGAAGGATTCTTAAGTAAACCAAAACATGTTCCTTCCGTGCCAGTGAACCCTTTCAGGCACCTTTATTTTAAAGAATGTACAGTTATAAAGGCTTGGAAAGCAAACGAACAACAGCGTTAGACTGCATATGAACAGCCATTTCAGGAGGCATTATTTTAGTCTACAGATTAGATAGACAATATAAGGCGATATTAAGTAATAAAGTTTCCAAAGAAGATTTAATGTAGTCTTTTGCTAGCACTTAGTTTTATATTAGTTTTTCAATAGTCTTATTACTAGTAAAAGTGAAAAGCTTTCACTGTAACAAACTATTCAAATTATATATTTCCCTTTGTCAGACAGGTAGGCAGACCTACAAATCTGCAACCAGATATTAAGGTTAGACTGGCTACTGGTTAATGCTTACTCAGATGTATGCCACTTTTATTCATCAGCACAAGCCTTTTTTTTTATCATGTAGCCAAACTCACTGGGCTGTCTCATGGTCATATCTCCATTTCAGAGTTCTGTGGCACTGAACTGTGAAGAAGAGTTGTAGGACAAACAGTGCTGAACTGAGCCTTTTCTGTTGCCTTTGCTCTGGAAGATGTCAATCACTCTGACCTCTACTGGCAGCTTCCTCCCCACTCTTCCAGAGGGAGCGTCCACTAGCATGTATTCATTGTCTCTGTGGTCCAACATACACCATGCCTATGCAACACAGTAGAAAAAGCCACTAAATGATGAATTCAACCAATAGGAAATTTCTGGGTCAATAATGATGATAAATTTCTGAGGCTGATTTGAAAACCAAATAACCAAACATTTTACTTTATTTATTTATTTATTTATTTATTTATGTATGTATGTGTATGTTCATGTTTAACGTAGGTATCTATTGTAATTATTGACTATAATGTTGGACTAGTAATCATACTTACAATTTCACAGTAGCGAAGCAGTGTACAGTGTTTTTGTAACACTTTCATGCAGAGAAGAAAGGCACAGTGCCAGAGGGCTTGGGAGAGGGCCAGACTAAACAAGATGGATTCTAATTTCAGACTGGATATGAGTTCACAGCCTATTGATCTGTTACACGCTTTAATCAAAACAGATCGAGAGAACAGTGCCTCAGATTTGTCTTCTGATTAAGTGGCAAATCAACATCTTTTACCACTACTGTGATGTGTAACAACTTTCAAGAGTATTATAACAGTGATACAGTTACTTTAGCAACATGTATTGACATAGGGTGCCTATTACTATAACACAAAAATTAAGCTATAAAAGGAAAATTATTTTTAGAAACACCTGAAAACCATTATCATGTTCAGCCTTTCTCCCAAGAGATAACTGCTGTTGTACGGAAGTGGCTTTCCCCTCATATTTCACCCATAAGATACATTGTTGGCATTCTGCCTGTCATTTTTACTTGTGATCTCATACCAGGTGGATGGATATTTCAATTATTTTTTTTCAGTCCTGCACAAAATTAATTGCTCAGATTCTGCAAGCCTTAGTCTTTTATTGTCTGTCATGACTGCATCATCATTGAACTTTCAGTCCTGAGGTCTCACAATTTGCGGTCTCCCAGGTGAATTCCAGATCAGTCCCTAGTGTCAAAAATGGGGGTAACCCATATAACCAGTAAACAGATGTTGCGCTTACATTTTTAAACCGCACCTGTTTTTTTTAAGCATCTGTACTTTTAAGGCATATTAGTTTACAAAATGTGTTTTTCCATTCAGTATGATAGAGTAGTGTCTCAATACAAAACATTTTTTTAAATGTGCTTTCTAGTAATATGTTTCCACTTTCAGTTTATTATATTATACCAGGGCAGAATTTGAAAAACAGTGTGTTCTTCATAATGTCCTTTTCAGAAGGACTGTATTTCAAGTGTTCATTACTCTATGGTCACTTGAACAACCCAAATGAGAATCCATGTGTCAATGGTAAAAATAGTAACTGAGGAAATTAGAGCATAATCTGATGAAATCTTTGCCTCCCTACCAGTCGCTCTACCTGCTCCTCTGAGGAACATCACAGAAAGACTGGATCAATCCCTCAGGCACCTAGGCTATAATTGAGCTTCACTATAACAGAGTCATTGTGGTATATGTGAAATGTGTTACTGTAAGCTACAGTAAAATTGGCTCAGAGTTCTTTTTTAAACAGAAGTAAACAGTAGCATGACCTGCAGCATTCATGCATGACTGACACTGAATCTACTCTCTGAGTGGCCACAGTCAACTCTGTAACTGTGTCCAAAACAACATCTCTGCTCTGTAAAAAGTCATTACAGTACTTCCACAGTTTACATACAAAGTTTTTGTGAGATGTGATACTGTGATAAGAGATTTCCTCAGGCATATATTGACTTGTTAAAGCAAGTCAGAGTTAAAGCAATCATTTTGCTGGAATAAGACATGACATATCCAGGTAAAGAATTTGTTGATGTTTACAAATGCACATCATTGTCAAAAACTGTGATTTTGCATAGTCAGGTACTGTCACAGACTCTAAGACAAGCTGCCAACACATGTACCACTGAAGCAAAAACAGTAATACACACAAGTTGCTTGTTTCTGCAAAGTCTCAAATATCTTAGACAGATGTCAGACCTACTGGCAGACTTGTGTACAAGCTAATGGCAAATGGTTTTCTGGTTCAAAGCTTCCAAAATTCCAACAAAGTGCCTACACAGAGGGAAAGTAAATTCAGCAAAGAACTAGTAGATAGCAGATAGAAAGAAGAAAGGTCCTTTACCTGGGCTACCTGCCCCTCCTTGTGCCTCCATCCAGTAAGCCTGAAGGGTCTGAAGCTGCTGATTACAGCAACAACATGGATGTGGAGCTCTCAGAATAGACACACAGAAGAAGTAACAAAGAGAAAGTAAGAGAGCGTAGAAATGACAACTCCCATGCAGCATCAGTGAGGATCACTTCTTTCTTCAGCTTCCTATGTGCCTGCTGATCCTCCTTGCTCTAGGCTGTACTCCCAGCCATTCAGTGAGTGGAGCCCCTGCACACTGCCAGATAGAGAGCAGGAAGGGGGGGAGAGAGGGAGAGAGAGAGAGGGTGTGGGCGAGTGAGACAGAGCGAGAGAGAGGGAGTGGGTGAGTGAGAGGGTGTAGTCGGATAAACTCTCCAAATCACTGAGCCACTTTGCTCTGTAAGCAGTGCTTTGTGCATGATGTTGGCTAATGCAGAATACAGAGAGATCTAGAGAGAAAGGGGGAGAAAGAAAAAACACACACACACACACACACACAGAGCATACAGGACACACTGGCTGACTGCCCAGAGGATCGGGGGAAATAGAGAGATGAGATATGTTAGATGCTGAATAAGAGAATTTATTATGGGAATGTGGGTGATTATTCTATTTTAATCTTATTTGCAAACCAGTTAGTAAACGACATCATGAAAACAACAGAGCAGGACAATGTACATGATAAAACTGCATCTGCAGATTTAAGTGCCATTGGATTGCAATGCTATATTTTATTCTTTAAATCCTGCTTTTATTCTACATTATGGTTACTTTCCTAACATACTTTTCTTTTTACATTTTTATGATTAAGCACATTGAACAACTTCTGTGTGTGAAAATGTGCTATACAAATAAACTTGCCTTGTCTAGGAAACAGGACTATCTAAGTGTGAGACCAGATGTATGTTATGCTAGTTGTCACTTCTGGATAGGTGTTCATACACATTATTCAATTAGTCATTTAACTTTATATATAACTTTATATATAATATATAATATGTACAGACTTGATATATATGTGTGTGTGTTTTTAGTGTGATGTTGCATGTACTGAAGTTAAGTATAATCTCTAAAATGTAATTATGTTTAAATGATTATATTTTTGTGATGAAAAAATGCATTTTATAATCAGTTACATTATGGTCACTAATGTTTAGTGCCTAATTATTTTTTCCTGTTTAATCTCAGCATCTCTACCATTTTGTGATCTCTTGTAAAATCATAGGCCAGTCATGAACATCATTCTCTTTTAACTACATAAGAAATATGAATCTACGATCACTTTTATAAAGACAACGTTTAAATGTAAGCTCAGTGTAAGACCTATGAAATCAGTTTATACTGTAGAGGCCTGAACTCAGACTGTGACTGCCCACTACTGGACAGACCTGATTAAATGTTTGAAATACTACTTAGTCCAAAAGTGTAACCTATCGCGAGATTCCAACCTCTGTTGCCATGGAGCCGTCGTGTTGTGTACAGAGAACCAGTGGAGGCTAACTTTTAAAGAAAAATACCGTACTGTCTCTTCTTAAGCTTTTTGTTCGCCGTTGAACTAGATCATCACAAAATCATGGTAAGTATGAATATAATCCAAAGATATTGATATTGAGATATTTTAAGTTCTTTTTTGCGATAGACCTCGTTATGTTAGCTGGGCTAGCGTTAGCACTGTGAGAAAGCTATTGAAATGTAGACTAACATCACACACATAATACACGCTTCACTGTTAAATACATGACTGGCTTGTAAATGTGATATTCGACCAACAATATTTATATTTTAGCCATCAAAAAGGCTAGTGGTTCTAATACAGCCAGTGTTAGAAAGCCACCGATATAATAAAGATACACCTTTATTAGTGCCACAAGTGGGAAATTTGCGTTGTCCTGATTAGAAAGTGGACAATCCAAAGGTAAGAGCTGCAAAAACAATAGGATGTATACTTCTAATAATTATTATATTTATCGGCGCCTTTCTGGCACACAAGGACGCCGTACAATAAAACAAGTGCTTACAAACAGTAAAAGCAATAATTACAGACAAGATTAACAAAAAACCCCCCACAACATTTACACCATTTAGAAAATCAGAGAGCAGAAAGCACGCTTAAACAGATGGGTTTTGAGTGTGGATTTAGTGTGATAATTAATTGATGTTTCTAAAATCAGGTTGGTTGTAAGTTCCAGATCTGGGGATATATGTGTGAACACTGTGGATATTTATACAGTAACCAGTAAAAATTCACCAGACAGACTGCAGATATGTAGACTAACATCACACACATAATGCACAATTCACTTTTAAATGCATGGTTTGTTTGTAACTGTAACATTCAGAATTCAATATTTATGTTTCAGCCACCAAAAAAGAAAGGCACAAAGGCCGCCAAGGGCAAAAGCCCCACAGTAGTGGATGGCCTTTCCACGGAGGAAATGTCTAAGGAGCAGGTAACCACGCTTAAAACGTTATTTAAATGTCTTTTGTTCTAGCAACTAGCATACAATTATTAAGACAATAATAAAGCAGTTCCACTCACAAGTGATTATCATTGGGCAATGAACACTGTGTATGCTAGAAATCTGTGTAATTTACATGCACCCAATTCCAGACCAGGCCATTTTAAGGAGGAGATTTAGTAAGTGTTTTGATATTTTGTGTGGCACGCTCACTTGCCAAGCTTCTAAATCCACACCAGGAAACAAAAATCCCAAATGCACATTGTTTTCTCATGCCACTGTCCACTGACTAATAATAAACAGAATGACAGATAGGAAGTAAACTGAACATAGATTCTGGGAAGTTCAAGAGCAATACAAATGTATAGCAAATGTTCAGTAATTCGCGTAATTACAGGTTACTTCTCTCCCATAACTTAACTTTTTTCATGACTTAACTCTTGATTCTTCCTTAGCTTGAGGAGCACATTGTACGGTTGCGTGAGGAGCTGGACAGAGAAAGGGAGGAGCGCAACTATTTCCAACTGGAAAGGGACAAGATCCAAACATTCTGGGAGATCACCAAACAACAGCTAGAGGAAAAGAAAGCTGATCTCAGGAACAGGGATAGAGAAATGGAAGAAGCTGAAGAGCGCCATCAAGTTGAGATAAAGGTATTAAGATAGATAATCAGCATTCACCAGTAGTATATTGATCATGGTGAGGTGATCGTGTTGCCTTGTAGTGTGAAATTCAACAGTTAAATTCCTTTGTGTGATGTGTTTCAGGTGTACAAACAGAAGGTGAAACACCTGCTTTATGAACAACAAAATAACATTGTGGAGCTCAAGACAGAGGGAGTGGTTGCCACCAAACTCATGCAAAAAGAACATGCAGACCAGGAGAATGATCTGCGGAAAGCAATGCGCTCTCTGAAAGTAGACCTCAAAGAAAAGGAACTTTCCGATGAGAATCAAATGAAGAGTCTCAAACTGGTGCGTGCTACTTGAGGTCACATTAAACTTATTTATTCTCTCCTGTGCAGCATACGATGAACCTGTTTTTGTTCATTCTGTGGTGCTTTCTTTCAACAGAAACATGATGAGGAAATCACCAAAATGAGGAATGATTTTGAGAGACAAGTACGAGGTACTGATCATTTTCGTTGACAATCAAATGTGATTTTTCAACATGACATGACATATTGCCTCATTTCAGAACATCCTTTTGGTGGTTTCATGCAGCTCTTTAACAGGCATTATGTTGTGTTTTTGCTTCTCTAGAAATCGAGGCTCAATATGATAAGAAAATGCTGGTTCTGCGGCAGGAGCAGGATCTGAGACGGAAGACTGAGATCCATGAAATAGAGGAAAGGAAGAACAGCCAGATTAGCACACTGATGAAGAACCACGAGAAAGCTTTTAGTGATATTAAGAACTATTACAACGATATCACCCTCAATAACTTAGCGCTCATCAACTCACTTAAGGTACGGCAATATGTGTTATTTTCTGATCATTAATTTCACAAATTTGCCATTAATGAAATTATAATAATCTAATCTGTTCAATGTACATTTTTTTTGCTTTTATGAGTTTATAAACATCAAATTCTTTGTGTCTTCACATTTTATCTTCTTTATAGATGAGTTTTCTCTGTGGCTCCCTGATCCTTGTCTATCATAATTACTCTTCATTCTCTCTCCTTGCATACAGGAGCAAGAAAAAGAAATGAAGAGGAAGGAGGAGAGGTTGGAGAAGGAGATGGCAGAGGTGCTGCAACAGAATAAACGTCTGACTGAGCCCCTACAGAAGGCCACTGAGGAAGTTGCAGAGCTCCAGAAACAGCTTGCCAACTACAATAAAGATAAGGCGTCACTTGCGGTATGGACAATAATCGTCTTAGTGACAAAAGGTTCATTTTGTACCACTTGCAATGTCGCAGTTGTTGATGTCCTATGCATTCATTTATTACTTCTGTTATTTGATTGTAGCATGTTATTTTTGCAAGTATGCAAGCATGTTACTTTTACAGGTTCTGAGAAATCATGTTGTGTGTTTGTTGTGGTATTTTGCGATGCTAAAGCACAAAACGAACACCATTCCTGACCACGTTTTGATGGAACCATTTAATCTCCCTTTTAGGGAGCCAAAGCTCGACTCAAAGTGGCCGACAAAGAAATGAGGGACCTGAAATGGGAGCATGAAGTTTTGGAGCAAAGATTTACTAAGGTGAGAAGATGGAAGCCAGTCTGCCATTGTAAATAAGAATATGTTCTTTAGCAATGATGACTTACCTGGTTAAATTAAAGCTAAAGGAATTTAAAATAACATTTCAGTATCCAACTTGTTATTTAACGTTTTTTGTTTAATCACCTGCACCGAAGCTTGATGCAGCATGAGTTCTATATTTATGCAAAATAATTTTCATGTGGATATACCAAAAATGTTCTTACGTTTTAAGAAATTTCTACATTAATGTAATATTTAGACTGTACTATATATGTACTAAAACCTAAAGCCTGTTTGATTGCGTGGTCTTCAGGTGCAGTTGGAGCGTGATGAACTGTACCAGAAGTTCACCAAAGCCATCCAAGAAGTGCAACAGAAGAGTGGCTTTAAGAACTTGCTTCTAGAGAGGAAACTAGATGCACTTACAGATACATTAGAGAAGAAAGAGGCTCAGCTCAATGAGGTTCTTGCTGCCTCAAATTTAGACCACACTGCCCTCAATGTGGTCACTCGTAAACTTGAGGTAAAGCTCTGTACCAAAATATATCTTCTGTACAGTTTCTCGCATATTGTAATCCTAGAAAATTCTTTGTCTGATAGGAGCCAATGGGAATGTTTACATTTTCTCTGTTTGACTTATGATGAATTTATTTGTGTTTTTTTGCTTAAAGGATGTGTTAGACTCTAAAAATGTTGCTATCAAGGATCTACAGTATGAACTAGCTCGAGTCTGTAAGGTAGGTCCAAACAGCAGTCCTGTTCCTTTTGTGTTTTTTATATTCACATACATTTTATTATTTGCATGAAATCTGTGTTTACAGTACTCTAATACAAAGACCTTCAATCAATTTCACAGAAATCCACAATCTGTCCACATTTGAGTTTTATCCCAACTTCCATCCCACTTTTAATAGCCTCATAACTGTAGTGGGCAGCTAGTTTTATAATGTTAATAAACTCACTTATATGTCATAGGAGCTGCACTAGCACAAAACATTGACTAGTGGTGTGCAAGAACTCTGAGATTGAAGTCCATTGTCCTAATAGCCTGGTTTTCTTCCATAGGCTCACAATGACTTGTTGAAGACATATGAGGCAAAGCTGAAAGCTTTTGGCATCCCTGTGGAGGAGCTCGGCTTCAAGCCCCTGGAGAGCAACGCAGCAAGGCAGACTCTGGGCCAGGGTCCAGCAGGATTGGTATCTGCACCTCTCTGACAAACTGCCTGACAAACTGAGGAATTCTTGCTCACACACTTTCACCTCTGACACCTACAGTGCCTTTGTAGTCTTTTATTTATTTCACAATAGTCAAACTAAAGATTTTCTGTACAATATACTGTCCCATAATAAACTTCATTTAAATTATAACTTTCATTTGTGTGTGTGATGTTTTTAATATGATTCTGACTTGGAATACTTTAAGCATAATAAAAATAAAACTGTCCCGCTGTAAAACAAATACACATTAGCTAAAATACCATGCGCAAGACCAGAAAGACTAGGAGAATAACTTATAGACACGAGCGTTTTCTCTAAAGGGTCCAACTGTAGATGAAAACCTGTTGGGAACAGCAAAAAGATGAGCTGGTTGTATACCAGTGTCTAATTTGATTGGGTAATTTAATTATATGAACTCTCTGGTGTTTTTCATATTTGATTTGGTCAAAATGAATTGATGGCTTTTAGGAAACTTCCTAACAGGTGACGTTTCTGGGAAAACAACTAATTGTTCCATAATTTGGTGAAAAGATTCACCCGCTCATAGCAGGATTGTGATCGACATGGTTTGCTTTCCAGGTGCTGAAGGACATCCACTAAAGAGGTCACTACAGTATCTGCTAATAAGAGCAACCAACATTTAGATAAGTCATAAATGTGTAAGCTTGTGTGGCTGTTGAGTGTGTGTGCTCTGTGTCTACTGATTGAAGACCAGGCAGTTGACAGCTAATGTTTGGAAGAAAATAATACATTGTCAGCTTTAGACCTTTTAAACTTAGGAGTTGTGTGACAGTAAGTGGGACAGAATGTGTAGCGAGGCAAAAGAAATTCTACAAAAGAAACAACATCCAACTAAAGTCCCACAGTCAGTAATGAAACTGAAGACAAAATGAACTTTTGTCAAGACAGATAATAAAAATTAACCTTGTACTGCTTTGATGGCCTTTACTGTCCAAAGACTTGATTTTTATTGAAAATTTGTATTTAGATCTTAAAGATACTGTGCATGCAAAACAAATAGATCGCATTACATTCACTATTACATTGTTTTATACATATTGAGGATATCCGCATTAGATGTTTTGTAATCAGCAGACACTTTTGTTGTAAATGTGTAGTAGTAAAATATTACAAATATTTACTTCCATTACCTTAAACTATATTCACCTGCCACCCCCTTTTGCCTCAAGAACTGCCTTAATTCTTAGTGGAATAAATTCAGCAGGGTGCTGGAAGCAGTCCTCAGACATTGTAGGCCATTAGACATTGTGCAGTTGTTGCAAATTTGTACTTCTATGACGTGAATCTCACATTCCACCATGTGCCGTATAGTGATCTATTTGATTGAGATCTGGTGATTGGAGGCCATTTAAGTACAGTGAACTCATTGCCATGATCAAGAAACCAGAATTTGAGCTTTGTGACATGGTGTGTTATCCTGCTGGAAGTGGCCATAAGAAGAAGTGCGTGGTCAGGAACAATACTCCAGGAAGCATGTTAAACAATGCTCAATTGGTACTTTGCGGCCCAAGGTGCACTATAAAATACCCACCATTAGCCTGAACTACTGGTACACGGCAGGATGCTTTCATGTTGTTTATTGTTTTATATTGATTTTTCTTTGTTCTTATATCGTTACTTTTGGGATTAATAAAGTCAATCTAATGTTGTTCATGCCAAATCCTGGAACTGCAGAAATCAAGACACATTAGAACAGACAACAATTTTTCCAGTCTTCAATTGCAACTTCAGTTTTCTGTTTTTAAGAGAGAGTCCTGTTGTCGTACTGCTGCTGTAGCCCATTTGCCATGGTCAAAAATCACAGCTTTTTACCCTTTCTGAACTTCAACAGGTTGTCTTGACCACGTCACTATGAATAAATGCAGCTGCTACCATATGTTTGGCTGATCAGATAACTACTGTTGAACAGATATATTTATAAAGTGGCCTTTAAGTGTGTATTACTGACACATGCAATTTTCATCTGAATTGTCATGGTGTACTGAGATTGAAATGAGGAAACTTAGTATTTGATGCCACCTACTGGACAAAATTTGTTACTTCTGTGCCGAGTCATCAAACTAAAAAAAGATATATTTTTTTTTGCTCCTTGAGATGACAGTAGCAACTCCTTAATAATTTCCAGTTATTAAGGAGTAAGCAGTATTATTAAACAGATTTATTGTTCTTGTTTTTTTTTTAAAGTTTTGTAACAATAAAGATTTAAATCTTTATTATGCTTGAGCTCTTGTGGTGTTAGTCTAGCAATACTGACCCACTCTTTAATGGCAAACCATAGAGAAAGATCACAGTTATCTCTGAATGGCCAAAATATTGGCACTAAACATTGAGGAAAACGAAACAAGGTTTGACCTCTGCGGGGCCCCGTAGATAAACCGTGTTCTATTTTCACAGGAGTGCAACTGGCGTTGGGAACCATAGAAGACTGAGGAGAGGAGTGAGAGCAATCTGCCCTGATAAAAACACACGTTCTCACTCATGGATAAAGCAATAGTTATTAGTGAAGGTAAACGTGAGTAATCTGAATGCATGCAGACTCTGTTGGAAACGTGGTGTTCACTTTGTTTTTGTTTTTGTAAAGGGGCTACGAAATGGGACATTCGTCAAAAAGTGTGGGACTACATTGAGGCAAAAGATTTGGCCAACTTTCCACGACCGGTGCATCACAGAATCCCCAACTTCAAGGTAACTGTTATGTTGATGAAGTGCTCTTATTTTTGAAGTGTTTTGTCTAATTTATTGATTGACTGACTGACGTGCTGTCAAGCTAGACTTTTTCTCAATCATGTGGTGTTTTGTGTGTTCTGAGCTGACAGGCAGCTGCCCAAGGCTGTAACAGGCTCCCTATCCTGCAGGAGTTCATGTCCAGCAGGGTGGTCAAAGTGAACCCAGACAGGCCTCAGGAGCAGGCTCGCTTTCTCACTCTCAGTGTAAGTGACCACCCTCTCATTAGATCTTCTGCTTTCTCTTCAGGGGGCTCATGGAGCCTGCAGTAAGGTTATAGACTTAGAGGTCTTCGCCAAAACCAGTGAAGTGAAGGTGGATCCGGATAAACCACTGGAGGGGGCTCGGTTAGCTACCCTGCAGGTACCTGTGTGTAATTTTGTATTACTTTGTGTAGTTTTGTATTTTTTGTAGAACAGTTTTTATAGATAAGATTATATTATATTATATGACCCATGTCTGACATTTGTCTTGTTTTATTTTCTACCCTGAGATTTGTTTAGTCTTTCTATGTACCAAAATAGATCTAATTCTAGTATTTAATTTTCTTTTTTTTTTGGGTCATGTCAGGCATCTTAGCAAGCAGAAGCTGGGTGCCATGATGTGCCAGGCACCTTTGATTTGCCAAGTGGGGATTTAACAGTATAAGCCTGTCTTGTTATCTGAACTTTTTATTTATTTATTCATTTGATTTAGAATTAAACCAGATCAGACAGTAGAGAAAAATAGAGAAAAAGAGAACGAAAATGAGCCAGTAGAGAGAGAGGGGAAAGATAAGAAGTATTTAATATTTGTTATTTAAACTCATTGAAGACGAATTCATTATTTCATATTACTGTTTAACAATTGAATTTAATTTTAATGTGACAGTTTCTCCAAATTCCCCATTTCGTTACTGTGATTTTATTATTTATTAATGTAAATGACCTCTGAATATCTGCCTCATTGCTATGCTTTGATGTTTAAAATTAATAGTGTGCTTTTCAGATCAAGACTAGTCAATGACTATTTCTATTTCAAAAAAATTCCTAGCTGGGAAACCATCCCGTA
This sequence comes from Brachypetersius altus, assembly GCA_037974465.1. Classification (NCBI taxonomy): domain Eukaryota; kingdom Metazoa; phylum Chordata; class Actinopteri; order Characiformes; family Alestidae; genus Brachypetersius; species Brachypetersius altus. Next base: position 6,678,453 of record JBBPDB010000019.1, read on the forward strand.
GTGTTTACATACTAGGGCATTAACAGAAAATCTAATAGTAGACTTCAGAGTAGTGGTGGGCGGATCGATTCAAATATCGATACAATCGATATCAAAGTTGATATTGATATTGATCGATACCATTGTCATAAGATCAATACTATAATGCCAGTACTTTCAAGTGCCTCTCCAGTCACAGCACGGAGCACACTCTGCTGCTCCTCCCCCTCCTGTGTTTTGATGTTGTACTGTCACGTGACAAGCAGCGCGCACGCGCAGAGAGAGAGCGCGCATGCGAGAGAGAGAGAGACGGAACAGAGAACATAGAGAGAGAGATAGACGGAGTGTGTCCAGCCTGAAAATGAAACAACAGCCAGCTGTCTCATTTGTAAAAAGGCTGTTAAACACACACTGGAAACACAAAAATGTTTTAATAAAACATATGAAAAGTCATAAAAAAGGCAGAGGCAGAGGTCACTGGCAGAAGCCTTTCAGTATGGCAGAGAATATCCAGGTAGATAATTGTGGTGAAAGTAATATTTTAGTCATCTTTGGCATTAATTAATATTAATTTTCAAAGTGCAGCTGGTCATTTGTTACTTCAGACAACTCAAAAAGTGTAAGTTATGCTACGACCTAGATACAATACATTTATCCCACTGAAAGGTGTTATTTAAATTAATAAATTTACTGGAATTGAAACAAATACATTGCATATAATATGGCTCAGATATGATTGAATATAATTACCAGTTAATTTGTGTTAACTTATTTATGCAACAAATAGATGTGCTATAGACTTAATCATTTATATTTCTTTATTTCTTTGGGGTTGTTTTAATTGCACTTTATATGTTGTATTTTCACTAACTGTTTATTTTAAAATTATTTTTAATTATTGTTTTATTCATTGTTTATTTGTATTGTAGTTTGGTGTGAGAATTTTGTGTTCTTTCTTAATTTAAGAAAAATTTTGTTGTTCTATTGTTCTTGTTATTATGATGATAAAATATTTTTCTATTCATAACATTGCTCAAATTCTGTCCTGGGTTTTAATTAATTAATAATTCAAAGGAATAATCACAAAAACGCTTAAAGGACAGGCAAATTCATTCAAATTTGATGATGCATCCACCTTAATTATTAAAAAGTTAAAAAAAGTATCGTTTCGGTATCGGCGATACTGGCTCTATATTTACTTGGTATCGGATCGATACCAAATTTTGTGGTATGGCACAGCACTACTCCTTTCCTTTGACTTGGGTTGCTCTTCTCTATGGCTCATGTATTGTTGGCTTAGGCATTGGCTAATTATTATTTGACGTTATTGTATAGATGCTCTGACTACAGTTTCTTGGTTAAATAGTTGACTTGGATTTAAGCTGTTTTTCAGGTAAGAAACAGTTGTGGACTTCTTAAGCACTGATAAGAGCATCAGCTAAATGCCGTAAACGTAAACGTACTTCAGAGGTATAAATCGACGTCCCCTGAGGGCACGTCGCGTGTTTTTTTTCTTACTCTGTGCGCGCGCTTGTGTACGCAATGCAATCTCTGCCTTTGATTGGCTTAGGCTGACATCCTTAGGCTGACGGCCTTGATTTAACCAATTATTATAGTCCCTTCAAAAAAAGGGTGGTAACGTTGGTGCAAAGGGAATCCAACACCAACAACAAGATGACAACTAGAGCTGGGATACTCGGATCCTTTTTCGGATCCGACTCCTTCTGAGTCACTCAGTAAAGTGATCCGGATCTG
>JBBPDB010000019.1:6687438-6700494 GCA_037974465.1 Brachypetersius altus
GAGACACACGCATCTGACTGTCTTCACACGCTCACACGCCACACCTCCGATTTCTCACGCAGAATCTAGGCTGCCCACCACCATCAACGTTGGGCGCTTCTCTGTTATGCTCTTGCCTCAAAATTGTCATTTTGACTGTTAATGTTACAGAAAACTTTAATAAAAGTTGCTTAATGTCGGACACCTGTGTTCCTCTGCTGCGTGTATTTGATGACGACATCAAACGACTAGTCGGTTCTTTTTGACGGATAAGTAGATCTGTATAAGTTCTGAAGTCGTTAGTGCCCTATTACATACTAAATTAAACTCATTTATTTATGAAAGGAAGGTTCAGTTTTCTACTATATGAAGCATTTACGAGTGTTTCTACTCAAAGTGTGCATTAGGTAAAGTGGTATTACATATTTTGCAAATCCTGAATGATCTCATAATTACACTAGAGCACAAATGCCTATAAGTACATATGAAACTGACATCTGTCTTTTTATATTTCAGGCTAGAAAAACATTGCTGGTCCCAACACCTCGTCTACGCACTGGCCTGTTTAATAAAATTGTTCCCCCACAAAATGCAACCAAGGAGGACCTGCGAGTGTGCTCCACTTCTCAGGTTTATTTTTCCACACATACATGTTTTGTGATTACGAAACTCTTTTATTACTTCTGCACTTACTTCTATTACATCTTGCTGTTGAACCATATTAATAAATTGATTGTTTTGTGCAGGGGGTTAAGGAGTTCAGTATCCCAGTTGGTTTAGATGCAAGAGTTCAGGTGGATCTAGTAGTGGTCGGGTCTGTGGCTGTATCTGAGAAAGGTAGGTTTGTTCTTTGTTAATGATTTTTATGCCTATAGGTTGTATTGTGTCTTTGATGTCAGTGCCATTTATGTGTTTCCCCATAGGTTACAGGATTGGGAAAGGTGAAGGATTTGCTGACATGGAATATGCTATGATGGCTTCAATGGGAGCTGTGAATGAATCCACTGTGGTTGTGACTGTTGTTCATGACTGTCAGGTAAAATCATTAGCTAATTTGCAGAAGCTATATGTAGTGATGTATAGAAAAATGAATCCAGCACCACATGTCAGTTTCTGGCTGCATTATATTTAATTTTATAAGAATTATTGCCATGCAAAAATATAATTATAATGTGATTGGTTGCAAAAGAATGGTCTCAGAAAATCAACATTCTTCTGGGTATTATTGATGATTTTATTTTTTCACAGAATATAAACATGCTCCTTATCTGTTTACTAGTCTGTAAGATAAGATAGGATAACACCTTGCAATGAGCTATTACCTCCTACTTCACATGTATGTGTTTTTTATTCTTGTTATTGTATTTACTTTTACAACTAACAAAAAGTGTGCATAATCATTGGAAACACCTTTTTATTAATAAACTAATACTAAGCTTTCATGTCTAACAGGTTGTGGACATTCCAGAGGAACTGACTGAAAATCACGATCTCACTGTGGACTATATCCTGACTCCAACCAGGATCATCAAGACTGAGTGTCAGCACCCGAAGCCTCAGGGCATCATTTGGTCAAAGGTAACTAAAATCATATGGGTCACTACCAAGCAAGTACTGAGCGAAAACTGTACTTCCTTCAGACAAGCTCAACTGTATATTAAACATTAAAAACATTCTCTGTAAATTAAAATTAAGATTGAAAATCATTGTGTTTTGGTTTGTTTGTTTGTTTTTTGGTGGGAAAGATCTGATGAGAGTAGCAAGTGTTTTGTTTCAAAACTCAAGTATACTTAAATGTTAATTGCACATTTTAGGGTAAGGATAGACAATGCATGCACACTGTCATAACCATTGCATTGCATGGCATTATCCCTAAGTTTGACTCCCAAGTGAACTAGAGGAAAAAAACTCATGAGCTTTAATTTGTAACAAAGCCTTTTTAAAGCCTTAAAAATTATTTTGATTGCCTGCAAGTAAGTGTCTTCAATTTCAGCACAGTACAGATCTTCCAAACTAAGGAATGCAATCAGTATTTTCCATTCTTTCCTAAAAAGGTACACTCTTTCCACTCCTTCCTCTAACTGTTCCCAATGTTCATACACATTTTTGTGTTCCTACTTTAATGTTCTATGCATTTTACAAGAAATAAAATTGCAGCCTAACCTAACTTGCAGTGTATGTAAAACAGCCATGTTATAAGAATCTCTCCTTTGTGATGATGTTGCATTTGCGCAGCTAGTGGCCTAGTTAGGGCATTTGCCCTGCAATCAGGCAGTCGTGGGTTCGATTCCCAAGACTGCTAAACACTTCTTGAGCAAGGAACAGTCTCCACACACTGCTCCCCAGGTGCTGTGTTCCTGGGTGCCCACTGCTTCACTTGGTGAATGGGTTAAATTCAGAGGAAGAATTTCACACTTTGTGCTGTGGTGTGTTCACGTATGACAGAATGATCACTTTCACTATTACTTTGCATTTGGGTGTATTTTTGTCTCTTTGTATGCCAACACTGTATGTGGTGGCTGCTGCCTGTATCAACAAGAGACCATGTGTGTTTTTATGGTGGCTTTGAGTTACCTTACTCATCCAAAGTCTGAAGCCTTCTGAGCATAGGGAAGGACATGAGTGATCTTAAAAAGACATTGTGGTTCTGCACTTCTGGCATCTATGACTGTTCTTGCTGGTTGGAACAAGAGCGGTCTAGAGGTCAGAATAAGAACAATGTATATCCTGTACAAAACTGGCTATGGTCATAACACTTTCCCTGGAGATCAGAAAATATTTCTTAATATAGCCATGGGGAAGCGATTTTTTTCTGCTGATTAAGATTAGTGCTATGATGATCATAGTGATCTGATCCTTTCCCTAAGATATATGCTGCATTATATGATGTCAGTACTGTTTAGGCAATACCCTCAAAAGCAAAAACTGATCCAGAAGGTTTCATGTAATCTTGTTTAGGTTGCGTGACCTGAATGGATTGTTGCATGAGGACTATGGCAGGTCTTAGAGAGCCGCTGCCCTGTAATGATTTGCCTGTAACGATTTGCCCTGTAATGACTTAAACTTAGTAAGGGTTTCTTAATGAGCCTCCAGGACTGCTGTCATAGAGTATACTAACGTCTTTTTACCTTTTTATATGTTTAAAACTGAAATCATTTTTTTCCAACCTTGCCACTAACCTCTCTAAATAAAACATCAAAGATACTGCCCATTTTCTCAAGCCCACAAACACTGTAATTGTTATGTCTACAGTTGGATGCAGAGATGCTGGTGAAAATTCCCATCCTGAAAAAACTGCGAGCTTTGGAGCAGAAGGCTGGCAAAGACGTCACACTGAAGTTGTTCTATGCTGGGAACGAGAAACCTAAGGAGGAGCCTCAGTCCAGGGCAAAACCCAGCCCTAAGCATGACCCAAAAAATAGGTCTAGACGTGAACTGAAGCAGGAGCACAAACTTCAGCATCTTTGTGATGGAGCTGAGGGGTCTGAGGGAGGCACTGTGGAACCGAAGCATTCTCAGAGTTCCATCAGCACACTTTACCTTGGCGGCATCCCAACTGGACTGCGGGTGAGCGAGCTGAAGAGTGCGCTGAGGGAGCGTAATGTCGTGCCCCTTAGGCTCACCTGGCAGGGAGCACAACATAGGGCCTTCCTTGAGTATGGTGACGGGCCGGCAGCTGACCTTGCCCTAACTGCCCTGCAGGACTTCTGTATCAATGGCCACACCCTGCAAGCTGAGCGAGCTAAGAGCCAGAGGAGTGGCCACAGGCCCAACCAAAAACTACAGAGGTCCAGGAATAAAGAAGTCCAAGTCAGAGCTCACACCCAGACAGCAACAACCAACACTGTCAACACTGTTGGGCCGGCCATAGGGGGCTGTTAGAGAAAGGGTCTACAAAAGGTCAATGCAAGTGTTTATGATGATACATTTTTGAAGGCATAATTGGTCTGTTTGATAATTATTTAAAAATTTCAAATTAGCCATTTAATTGGGAGTGAAAATAAATACTTCTGGGCAGAAGTTCTGGAAAGAAAAAAAACACTGTCTTGTCTGTGATCCTTTAACGTATAACAAGTGTTTTAACCTTAAGAACTGATGAAATAGCCAGTAGTATAAAAAGTGCATTACACGTTTCTCAAAATGAGTTAATTCTATATATTTCATAAAATGTTATGAAACAGTATTGTTCAGGTAAATTCTAGTTTGTTAAGAGAAATACAGTGATAGTTGAAAGGGGCTTTCAAAATAGCAGCGTGGCCTGGGACACAGTTTTGCTTTTTGGTGAAATAGCTTTGTGGGTGTACACACAGGCCTGAAGAGATTTCCAGTACCAGAAGGTTGAATTTGCTGCGTGTCATGTATGTCCCTTATAAGGTGATGCATTGGTCACGTGTTGGGAGCTGGTCCAGTGGGGTGAAAATTGTTCATCTGTGGATCCTCAATCAGGTTCTGACCTTTGTGTGTTTCATAGCTCAGCTGTAGCTGCAAGGTTAACCGTGTGTACAAGCTTTTCATGGTGCCGTCGCGACTAACAGCTGTGAATCACTGAAGAATTTTATTCAGTTATTCAGCCAAGACGAGCTGCTCTGTTTAATGTCACCAGGATGGGATGAATGTGTGGTCGGTAGGCAACAGGCCCTAACGCACAGTTAACAGTTCAGTGGGAGGTTATGGTGAAGGTCATGCTGCTTATTTTAAAGGCTTTTGTCCTTTACGGTCTGAGTTTCTGATGTAGCTTATACATGATTGTGAGCCAAACTGAGGTCTGTTAAAGATTCTAAGTTCTGTTCACCTTTGGTGAGACTTGACATATGAAACTTGATTTTTGTTGTTGTTTTTCTTTTTATTTCTCTTCATTCTCTTTCCTATCCAATCATAGCTCATTCTGTTTTTTTTCCTCCTATCTTCATCTTTCTCTTCTTCTTTTCCTCTCCTTTTACCTCTCTTTCCACCTCTCCTTCATCTTCTTTTGCATGTTTTCCTCCTGCTCTTTTTCTTTTTCTTCTTTGCCTCTTCCCTTCTTCCTTTTCGTCTTCTCTTTTTCACTTATTTTTCTTTCTCTTCCTTCCTTCTTACTCTTTGTTCTGTCTTTTGATTTTCTTCTTTGTTTGTACTTCTCTTCTTAAACATCATACTCCATGTTTTTCTCTCTTTCTTTCACTTCATTTTCTCTTCCCTTCTTCTGCTCCTTCTTCCTGTTTACTTTTTTTTCTTCTTTGCTTCTATTTCTTCTCTTCTTCACTTTTTATTTCTCTTCTTCATGTTCTCCTTTTTTCTGCTATTTTTCTTTCTCTACCCTTCTTCTGAATCCTGTATTTGCTGCGTGTGGCCGTTAGGTAGCGCTCGGTGCTCTGAAAAGATCCGCTGTGTTTAGTTGTTCTGACTGAGTTTCTGTTCAGGTCTGTATTTCAAACTCAAACTCAAAAGTGAACGTCTCTGTCGTCTCTCTGTTCTGAACTGAACGATGTTCTCTAAAGACATCTTCAGCAGGCTGTGAGGAGAAGAGGAGGACGTCTCAGAGCAGTGTCTGTTCTCCTCATGCTAACAGATCTGGCAGTTTAATTTGCGTATGGACGGACGCACTGTGTTGGCTGTGCAGCTCTTTACTCAGAGAAATAAATATAGCAATCCATTTGCAACAACTGGAGACGTCTGAGAGGGCAGAATCCTGGCTGGAATAGGTGGACTATAATAGCCTATAATAAGAGTGCAAGCTTTGTGGTCACTTTAATGGACCCAAATGCAAGTGCAATATCTGCCAAAAAAAAAAAGAATAGTGGCGGTCAGGAGTCTTTGTTTGTGGGTTATTTGGTCATTCTCGCTTTTTACTGTTTTTGTGAGAAAGTTAAGAACAATGCATGCAACTGGAATATTCATGGATTAAAAGTGACCGATATTAGTGTTTAATTCTAGCGGAATAATAATAATAATAATAATAATAATAATAATAATAATAATAATGACAAATACAAATCGTCGTCGTTTCTCCCGAATTTAAGATCTGAACCACCCAATAACTCCGAGAAACAACCCCGATGTTGCCAGGTTTGTGGATCAGAGAATGTCTAAGTAACTGCCAAAATGATTTAATTGACTTTTTGAATAGTTTAGTTCTATGCAACAGTGTGTACACTAAGTAGGAGCTACAGGTGATGAAAAATGTGGTTTTGCCATTTAAAAATACCTTTCGGCCCTGTCAGCACAGTGACATGCCGTTCTGAGAGGAGTATACGGTAATTTCTGTAACTCTGAATTAAACTGTTCAAAACGTCCATATACACGCAAACTGCATGCCATTATTGCTTTTATACAGTTTTATACAAATGGTGCGTACATGACCTAATGTCCAAAGACATCGAAAATAAAGAGAAAAAAAGCTACTAAAACATATTCCCTACACCATATACAGTTTTTACAGTGCTGGAAAATGACTCGTGTCAGCACGGATATACAAAACACCAACCAATCGAAATAACAGTGCTTACATTTTAACCTTCATTTTTACACTGAATTAAGACAGCGTCTGGGCAAATATTGCCAATAAAGCGATCAATACTGTGGCTATAAATTGTACAATAAAAAAAGAATAAATAACTTGCGCTTTGACGATCAAAAGTGCCTTCATTCATTGTTTTCATTTCTTCTTCTTTATGATTGTCTAATGGATTTAGCCTACTTATTACACTAATTAACCAAAAGTAAAACATAAAAATGGTCTAGATCATATATAGAACAGCCCGTCCTGAACTGGAACAAATAATAATTAAAAAATACATGAGACCATTTTTTCACTGGAAATGGGGTCCTCCCGGTCCCGGGATGTGTGTTTTTGAGGCCAGTCTCACACAGTCACACTAAAGTGTTAATGATCCGCCTGCAGAGCCAGTACCGAGCGGTACCGAGGGTTTGGGTTCTGTTCTTCTGTCTGTATGTTTTAGTCAGGCTCCTGCTCTTCTCCTGCTCTGGTCTTTTACTTGTACCGAGTATCTCGACGTGGTGTGTATGTGTGTGTGTGTTTTGTGGTCTGGAGCTCCGTGCGTTTCCTCGGCGAGTTATCAGCCTCACTGGGTTCCAGCAGGGCCCGAGTTCTTCCCCAGCGGTTCTGCCTCAGCAGCGCCCGGCCGGCTGTCCCGCGCGCAGCGGCCGTCACATCACGCACGGTTTGATGTCCTGGTAGGCGACCTGTTGGTGGTGATAGTACGACCCGCTCCCAGGTGAGTGCATGCTGGACGAAGTCATGGCGTTGAAGGAGAAGACGAACTCCTTCCTGTCACACATGCTGGGGGATTGAGAATGGTACCGGGGGATACCTATCACACACATACACACACGGTTAGTGACAAGTCAAGCTGCAGGATAAATAGTCTCCTACTCACTCACGTAGATTAGCTACAATATGCAAATAATAAAATATGCCAATGTAAATAGATTTCAGAATGTATTATTACTATTGTTATTGTGGCAGAAATACATTATTTCAAATATGTTGTCGTCTAACACTACTACTACTACTAGTAGTAATAATAATAATCATGACAACTATATAATAATCCGTTTTATTCATATTATTATTAACATTGTTATTGTTATTATTATAGTTGTTTGTCATTTTATATTGAAACGACCAGAAACAGTCATTGTTCGTTTATTTACAATCGTGGCATTTAGATTTTTGGCTGGACACTACATTCACAGTTATATTGATGTCCATCTTTAGGACAGTTCTTTGTGTCTTAGCACATTATTCAGAGTTATTCTGTTACAGATTTTTGTTTGGTGCCGGCTGCTAAGTGTTAATCTGTAAGAAAGAGAAAATCCTTGGCAGCTTCAGATAAAGGCAGAGCTGCTAGTCTATGGGTTCAGATGGTATTTAACGAGAGCCGTATCTATTTGTGCCCCAGGGTGGGGTATCTTAATGGACGTTGTCCGGCTTGCACGCGATTCCCGCAGGACACGGTGCGAGCCCTTGGTATTCTCACTCACTGACCCCGCGCGCCCCTGTGTTGCCCCTCTGTTATCCGGTACTCAGTATTTTATTAGAGTGTTACATTTACTGACACTTCTTTAAGTTATGTAGTAGGCTATTACAATATTTCTGCTTTTATTAACCACATTCAGGACACGGGGAAACGAATTTGAACTTTTTCTGTGGTCCACTTTAACCCGAACTTTTTTTTCCCATAATTTCAGATTTTTCCCATAAAGTAAGTAAATTCTACGAATTAAATGTTCATTGAGCATTTTAGAGCATCCACAGCATTTCAAAATTCGTACATTCTGAGCTACCAGGTAAATAGAGATTACCATAAGCATGTATTCCAGCATTGTGTACTTATCCGAATACTAAAGTCAGTTGGGAGACTATAGTTTATTGGTGGCTTATAGTTGTTTTATAACAACACAATGGCCAAGTATGTCTGAATCCGCTCCCTTAGATTATTTAATGATAAATATACATTGATTATTTGAGGTCTGCATTTGATTAGTTACAATACGAATTTGTCATGTATAAAATAATATATGTATACACTTAAGCGTGTAAAAATAAAGCAGTTACCTTGTAGGTCGCTCGTGCTGTGTCCGTTCTGGTGCAGGTAGGACTGGTCCAGAGAGTGCGTGGGTAAGCTGGGCTGCAGGGGGTTTGCCCCGGGGTTGCAGGGCGAGAGCGGCTGTTGCTTGATGTAAGACGCTCCGTTGTTTAGCGAGGCGGTCGGGGCGGGAGCCCAGGACGACGTGGGGCTCGAGTAAACGGGATGGGGCTCCATGACCCCACCGCTGGGCAGCAGCGGAGACGCGGCGTTGTCGTGGTGAGGGTAGTCGCCCACCGAGGAGCCCGTGCAGCCTCCCATGTACGAGTGTCCGCCGTTGGCCGACAGATGGGACATGGAGTGTCCGGCCAGGCCCATGCCATCCATGTTGCTGGCCAAGTGTCCGTTCATCATCCCAATCCCGCTCTCCAAGGACAGGCTGTTGGGTGGGCAGGATAGCCCCCCGCCGCCGCCCTGGAAGTTGTACGAGTCGGGGAGGTGGTTAAAACCCAGGCCGTTCATCATGCTGTACATGGAGGGCTTGAGCGCCTGACACTTGCGCCTGAATCCGCGCGGCCTGCGTCGGAACGAGCCCTCCTCGAACATGAACTCGCTCGCCGGGTCGATGGTCCAGTAGTGGCCCTTGCCTGGTCTGCCCAGGCCCTTGGGCAACTTGATGAAGCACTCGTTGAGGGACAGGTTGTGGCGCACCGAGTTCTTCCAGCCTTGGTAGGAGCCGCGGAAGAAAGGGAAGCGGCTCTGGAGGAACTGGTATATCTCGCTGAGGGTCAGCCGCTTGGTGGGCGAGCTCTGGATGGCCATCACGATCAGAGCGATGTAGGAGTACGGCGGCTTCTCGGGGCGCCGGATCCCAGCGTTCGTCTTCTTGGTCTTCGTGGCTGAAGAGGCCGCGTCCATGGCCGCCGGTTTATCGGGGGCAGACATGGGGCTGCTCTGGGCAGGGGTCTGCACGGGGGGCTGCTGGACCTCGGCCGTCATTTAGAGTGAGCTGACCAGGAGCGGAACTCCCCACGACGCAACTTCTCTGCTCAGAACGTTTCTGACCAAAGAAACAAGAGAAGAAGCTTCCTCACAACCAACTGTGTATCATGACCACCCTGCTGCAGAACACGCAGAACATTGAAAAGAAATTTCGCCGAGGAGCAAAGGTTTCTTGTGGTGCAGTTCCTCAGATAGCACAGTCCACAATGAAGAGTTGGGGTTGTAGAAAAAAGAGAAGAGTGGATGGGGGATAGCGGGGGGAGGCTGTCAAAGGCTCTGGCTCCTTCTCTTGCTCTTCTCCTCTCTTCTGTCTTCTCTTCTCAGCTCGTCCTCAGGAGATCGCCCTATTCTTATGTGTAGCCATGAGCGCCTTGGCGCTCTCGAGCGGGAGGTGGGCAAAAGAGAGTGTGAGGCTCCTCCCCCAGCGGCCACTGAAGTTCACTCCCTCTTCAGCCCTGCTGCTGGGCAGCCACCAACATCTGGCTGCCTGCTCCTTTCCTTGTTTTTACTCTTTAAACTTCACAGATCATACAGCAGTTTGTGTAGAAAGGATATTAGCAATCAGTTGTGTGGTAGCTCAAATGAACATAAAAGCATCTTGGAGGACAGAAACTTATGTTTTTTATGTCTATATTGTGAATCTTATACTGACTAGTGGAGCTTGCTATCATAGGCCCATAAATAAAACACACAGCTCATTTATTTGGATAAACTGCAAGTTATATAGACTATTGTTCGGACTTTTATTTGATCCACTCTATGTCTAAAAGGCAAATCCATTGCTCTCTTTTATAGTCCACAGTGCAGACATGTGTGGCACGTTGTCAGCGGTGGGGCTCCACGGAAAAGTGTGTTTTACACACATTGCCACCCATCGAGGTCCTAAAATCTGCATTCGGCATTAAACGCATTCTCCGAAATATTCTTTAGAGAGGGGAAAATAGCTCGTTAGCCTAACATGGTGGAGAGCATGGTCCCGTTTTCTTTTTAAGACAGACAGGAACATGGGCAGGATGTTTATACTGCAAAATGTAAACATTTTCCCTGGCCTTCCTTAAATAAAAAAATCAAGCAAAAGCCCCACAAGAGCTGCTAATACTCGACTCGATACAATGGGTCCGTTTGATACAGAGCTAATCTGTGTTTTTGTGTTTTAAGATTCATTTAAGTGTAAATGTGCCGAGGCTGCCGCGCAACCTCCAGCCGCGAGGATCTGGCTTTTTAAGAACCGAGACTGAGAGGGGAGCCCCGGATCGGAACCTGAAGCCTAGATGAAGCTCAGATGACTGTCGGGTGAAGGCTGGTAGACCACTGAACGGCTAGACCGCTGGTCCTTCATCGGTCATGGGTGAGTCGAAAGGGCTCCGATTTGAAAAGCGTAACTTCATAGCCGTCGTAGAGACGCAGAAGGTAATTAAATTCAGGCCTAGAAACTAGCCTTTACAATATTACATACTACATAATCCACAATAAATAATACGATACATAATGAATGCATACCACCACAATGGAATGCCTTATAATAATAATTATACACAGCAAAGTCCCCAGTGATGTGTTGTATTCTGACCCGTCCAGGTGAACACTGTGGACGTTATTTAATCACACAATGTTCACTGGACATTTTTACCGATAAATTATTTTAGATTTTCTTCTAAGCAAGGAAATGATATGAAACTGAGAATGTAATAAAAATCGTGAGCATAAAGTAAAAGTATGAAATCAAGAACAGGAGTAAATTAAAGTAAATAAAAGTATGAATATCCAGACACGTAAACAAAACGGGAAAATGGTTGAGTGAGGAGGCACAATCTGAAAGACGGCAATGTTCCCCGGAGAGAGCACCGTGCAGCCCGGGCTAACCCAGTCCTCAGGCTGGAAGTCCCACTGCACCAGCTCAGGAGCTTTAACCTCAACTGCTTCTTTCATAACATCACATTATTTCCTCTTTTCTTTTTAAGTCGCAGTTTTTCAGCAGCGGTGAAACATTGTTGACGTATTACAATATTAATAGTACAATCACTGAATGTACAAAATTAATTTTATTATTTTGATTATTTTGGTCAGTAGGTTTTTTTTATATTTTCATCTTAAAATTTCGTCAAAATATCAAAACTATAATAACTCTGTAAACATGTGCAGTTCCAGACATTGAATCGGACACCCTTAGATAATCAGCCCATGTTTAACATCCCACCCAAAACTGTCTCCTGATCAGTTCTGTGCCTTTTTTAAAAAATCCTATTTGATGGGCCTGAATAGGTTAATGAACACGCTACTGGCGTTGTCCTCTCATATTAAGTGAATAGACTGAGCAGTTTGATAAGTTTTTTCCCTCTTTTTTTACATTTCCCATCTGGCAGAAACTTTGCGTGACGTATTGCCACTGGAGGCCTAAAGGAAAATACACAGTGTCCCGTCATTCAGGAGACAGTATGAAGGCGTAGGTAAGAGTAAAGCATGACTCTGCTGTGACTGAGTGAGTGATCTCTCACTGATAGAAATCCCACTTCAGAATTCAGGGCCTTGCAGGTTCGCTTCAGAGCACAGTGGACCACCCAGGTCTTCTTGTCCCCTGCATTTAATTAGGACATAGCAGCCCTTAGCTCGCTGCCCTCATTTCAGCGCACCTCTTTCACACTCTTTTAACCCCTCTGGCCTTCTCTGACATGCCCACTAAAAGCTAATGCTAAAGCAGGACCTCCAGTGTTTACCTGTTTTATAAGAGGGGGTGGGGTCCAGCATCTCCTACAGGTTACAGAGGAATGACAGGCACTTACTGTAATTTGTGATGTCCACTAAATTCCTCCAGCGAACACCACATTTATTTTAAATGGTTTGACATTTAAGATGCAAAGGAGTTGCATGTTGGTGGGTCGTTACTTTATTGAAAACATTTATATCAGACATTATATAAAATATTTAAAAAGAGTCTAAATTAAAATGTCAAACTGTGATTAATTTAGCTTGTTTCAATTTTCCACTTAGGCGCGTGCCGGTTCGTCCATGTGGGTGTTTTTTCCATGACGTCCTGCGGTGAAATATCTGTAAAATATCTGCGAAATATCTGACATGCGAAGCATGTTGAAGTCCAGCTCATCCTCACTCTGCAGACTTGCATGCAGGAGCACTGAGCGTAAAATTCGATTAAAAACTCATTTAAAAATGTGTATTCGTTTATTTAGTGCAAAATGCATTTCATTGACTTTAGTGTCTTGGTGTTTTTCTTTTCCTCGACTGTGATTATTATGTATTAAAGCTTTGCTGCGGCAATTTACACTGTATAAAACAGGCGCTGCGAGTTTTTATATCTTTCCAGCTATATCAAGACAATTTAGATTTATTCGCATGTTCAGATTGAAATTGAAATATTTCAGGTTTACTGAGAGCTAAATTTTCAAGCCCCTGGTGACTTATTGAAAATACTCCTATTTCACTGACCAATATTTAACAGTGTAATGAATACATTTACATTTAGCTGACGCTCTTATCCAGAGCGACGTACATCAGTGCTTAAGAAGTCCACAACTGTTTCTTACCTGAAAAA
>JBBPDB010000019.1:6701302-6718834 GCA_037974465.1 Brachypetersius altus
TCCATGTCAACTATTTAACTAAGATACTGCAGTCAGAGCATCTATACAACAACTGTCACATAATAACTAGCCAACACTTCACCCAACAATACATAAGCCATAGAGAAGAACACCACAAGTCGTAGAGAAGTGGGAAATCTAGGGATTTTTTTTTTTTTGAGAAATAAGTATAATCCTGCAAATATTTAGTATAATGTATTATAGTATTATAAGTTATACATGCCAATGCTATTCTAAACTTCACAAGGTCTCGACTCTATAATGACTAGAATCTAGTATTTTATTATTAAAGTTTTTATTATTATTATTTATTAAATCTATTATTATTTCTATTGCCATTTGGTAATATAATTTATAAGTCAGTGGTAACAAAATGTTGCATATAAGCAAATATTTTTACATGTTACATGTGCTGCTTTTTAAAGCCGTAAAACCACCAAGAATTTACAATTTCAGTGTAATTACTCATTAAAAGTGGCAGTAAAGCTATCCTTACCTTCATTACTCCAGCCATCAGCATTGAATATTGTTAGACGCTGTTAGATATTGTTTTTTTATTTTTGGGATATTTGTAGACTACAATAAAACAACAGAAGAAAATTAAAGAAAGAGGTTCAGTAGCTAAAGTGAAGGACAGCAAAGGAACTGAGTTAAATTATTGAGGAACTGAGTTTAAATACAAATAAAATACAAGTGCACATTTCACTGAAGTACCTATAACTGAGTAATACAGAGCGACCCACCTCTGAAAATTTCTTTGTGTATATTTTTAATCTTGTCTGTGGCATGTCAGGTTGTGGTAAACTGGACCCAGCAGTGGAGAAGCCACTCTAGCAGCTACACATTTTCATTTACAGATAAAAATGCTGCAGAGGCAGCAACAGGTTCCAAGTAAGAAGGAATTTTAAATGCCAATATCTTTATTTCTATCTAAATATGTTAGCAAAGAAAGAAATTATACAATTCTGTTCAATTACATTTGAATACTTTAGCTTCCGATTGCTTTTGGAAGGGTTATTTGAATTCTGCTCTGATACTGACAGCCCCTGGAGTACATTGCTGTTGCTCCTGCCACTCACTTCTGAACTTTAACATTTTATTTTTGAGCCAAAAACATCCCAGAAAAAGGGGGGATAGAGCATATCACACTTCTGATAGATGCTGGGTGTTCCACAGCAGTTTTATTTGGAAAATTTAGAAGATTTTGGAAGATTTCGGAATGTGTGTTCAGTAACTACCTTTATTTTTATGTTAGTCATCATTGAAGTGAAATAACAAAATTTTACACATGTTTAGTTTTGGGAACTCCACCAACACAGACACAAATGTGTCTATTGTGCTCCTCTCAGCATCACTTTGTCAGTTAAGCAACAACCCTAATTGTGCTGTAGAGAAGCTAAAGAGTTTGCAATGGAACTTATTGTGTGCTATGAAGATACACTTCAGTCAGAGCAGATGAAGTGCTAATCAAGCGTTGGTACAAAATATACCCATACTGACTGAAACCTGGCAAATGTCCAAACATAAGCGAGTCAACATAGTTACACTCAAGTAAAGAATGAATGTTAGTGTGTAAAAGTGTACAGTTCTTCAAAACATGTTTAGATATCTCTCTGCTTGCTACTGGGAAGCTGCTGATGCAGCCCACCACTCCTCACGGTAAGATGTAGCTGGTATAAAATGAATTAGCTTGTTTCTGAAAAATGTAATGGTCACCGAGCAGAGAGATCATTCTTGAGCACTTGCGGGCCGAGAGGTTCACCAAAAGGGTGCAGTGGAGTTGTTTGAAAAGTCCTGTGACAGACTGATCAATCAGCTGAGTATCTGCGCGCAGGTCCACAAGTTCATTGTTGTTCTACATGGTGGTCAAGCTCACATGTGGCTAAACATGGAAAAAAGTTTAATAATATGAATTCGCAGGTAACACAATTATGAGAATCTATATTCATAGAGTTTTAACTTTATTCTTGGGCAGAATTATTTGGTACCAATTTGAGCTTATATATCGCTCATGCATCGGACACACTCAGAGAAACCACAATTCAAATATGGTGTAATATATAATGCCTAAAGTATGTTTTTATTATGAGGTCAGCTGGATTATTTTGGATCTTAAAACAGGCGGAGGGATGACAGAACGCGCAGGATGCTCAAAGGAAAGACATAAAAAAAAATGCAAGAACAGATTGGAAATTAAATCGTGGATATGGTTTAAAGTGTATTTCACCTTGTATAACATTTATTTAATGTTTACAAAAATATCGTTTTATCCAGCATGGTAAAGTAATGCCACTTTTTTTCAAACAGAACATCGTTCATCACCAGAAAAAAACCTTGGTTTAAAAATCCAGCATTTGTTTGTCACCCCCGGGTCGCCACTGCTCTGCCATTGAACTGCCGTTGTGCTTAGTGGGCGCCCACCTCCTCATCACTTTCACTCGCTCAGTAGGTGGCCGTGTATATTTTCCTTGCAGTGGTGTTTATGTGAATGCAGAGGGGACGGGATTAGAGGCAGGAGGCTGATTGCGCGCGCTGGCCTGTACCGAGCTCAGCTGGGGCTCCCACCCATCCGAGCAATCACCCCCGATCATTTTTTAATTCACTTGGCGTGAACTTGCCATTGGACTTTCAAAGTACTTTTTGGGTGGTGCTTTCTGCCCTGCATCCCATTCACAAAGCTTCATCAGAGTTTCACAGCCTCGCGCTGTCAAAGCTCTCTAATTCTCTTAGAATTAAATCAACACACACTAGCCAGCTGACTGTATTAGATCCTAATTTAATAATATACGTTAACAGCCAATATAATATAAGATAAGATAAGATAAGATAAGGTGATTGATGTAATGTAATGTGATGCAATGTAATATAATATATTAGAATATAATAGAACATAACAGAACACAATAAAATACAATGCATTGCAATACAATATAACATATAATATCGTAATACAATATAGTATAATAGAAGCAGAAACGAGAATCAGAAAACTTAATTCCCGGAGGAAATTACTCAAAAAAACCCCCAATATATAAATGATGATAATAGGGGGGCTAGAAATCGAAATGTCTGTTTTATTGATTATGAGGTTATTGGAAACATTTATTATTACTTTTTTATTAATGTTAGAGAGGAATATACTCTAAACTGGACCAAGCAGTCCAACAACCGCAGTCTTTTCCTCTCCCTCTTTGCTGCTACAGCACTCTATTGCGCACGCACAACATAAAAATAGTATCAGGAGCGGAGAAATCTTCGGGGTGGTCTTAAGTGGGCGACATAACCATTGATCATTTGACTGCTAGCTAAACCATAAATGCAGACTGAAGTGCAGAGATGACCCCATGTCCCTCTGCCTCATCCACGTGTTCTCCAGGAAGCCCCCTTCACTTCTCTGTCCCTGCGCTTTTCTGTCTCCAGATATGAATGTTTTCTGTTGTATTTTTACAGATACGCGTTTCAGGACAGAGACAGTCTTGTTTTTAATGTTTGTCGTATTTTAAAGTAGGCCGTGACTCACCAAGGGAAGGGGCTCCAGAAAAGGGACTGCAAATTAGATTCGGCCAAAAGCAAGTGCAAGTTTTTTTTTTAAAGCTGAAATTAAAGCGTTTTTGTGCCATGACTATATGTGCTGGGGTAATTTGTTTTTAATTATTGATTAATATGATGGTTTTTGATTGCCTTGGTAATTGACCAAGCACTAAAAAACAATTTATTACACTAATGAAAATTGTCTATGCTTCCTACCAGGCGGGCATTTTCACGTACCGCTTCTGGTCCAAAAATAATTCCTAGTTATTTGGCTTGAAACAAGTTGTAAGAGTTGGGTCCAGGCTAAGAATACGCTTGATCTGTCCCATTTCATTCAGTTTTATCCATCTTAGTGCAACATTTCCATTCTCCTCAAAATTTTGACGGGTTGTTCTTTATTACATATCTGTGTAACTGGTATATTATAATAATATAATATTGGTTTCTTGTTTAATGCTCATACAGTGTGTAAATAATTTCCAATTGCTATGAACTAGCTTGTGATATTCATAAATATAAAAATGTATTAGGAGTAAATCGGAGTGCCATGAGTTCGTTTAATGCTGTTAAAGTTTTAAAATGTAGAGTAAAATAATTAAATAAAATATTCAATTTCATATATAGCTTGGATTTTAAACACCTATATCTGTTGTAGAATAGCGCTGTTAAATTTGCACTGTAAGTGCAAACAACTTTACATGAGTTTGTAAGATAATCTACAACTAATTTAAACTGCACTTTTATTCTTATCATTAACTAATACCATTTTCAGTCTAGGAGGGACTAATTCTCACCCCACTGTAGACTGGCCTCAGAGCAAAGACTTGTTCGAGGCCAAGTGCTGTTATGTTTTCTTGAATGTTTGTTAAAGTTGAATTTGTGTGCCACCCTATTTGTGTCCTAACACTAATGCCAATCCTTCAGTGTTAGTTTATGTTGTTTGAATTTTAGGGTTTTCAGTACTAATGTAATTTCTTCTTCTTCTTTTCTTAAATTCTGTTATTCTGTTATTGCTGTGTATTTTTATTAAAACAAATACAGCTTAATTCACAAATAAACTTTTGTTTGAATTCATGTTTTGATGTTCATTGCTCTCTTTGTGAGAGAAATCCATTGTAAAAGACTAATTATCTTGCTTACACCCTTTCATAGAGCAGGTTGTAATCTCCCCCTAAAGTCTGCAAATAACAGTATGTGGAGATACAACAATACCCCTTACCTTTGCAACTTTTTGATTAGCATACCAATCTGGTGAGCATATAAGCACACATCACATCTGTGGATTCTTTTACAGATCCAAACGATTATTTTGAGTGTACTTGTGATTTTCTTCAGTGTTTGTAACTGTAACCTTTTTCTTTTGGTCTAAGTATGGGGAGTAAAAAGAGGGGAGAAAAATGTGAACAATGATTCTCCCATCATTGCATACTTCCATCAGCATTTTCACCGCCTGGCTGTTGTCAAGCTTATACACTAATGACCACTGAAATGTATGAACAGAAAAGCATATCGCTGCAATCCATCCCTTGGTAAGAATACCAGAGAAACCACTGTATAATTGACATTAATGTCTCTCTTATGCACTACTGAAGACCACTCTCTGAGTATAGCTGAGAGGGGCCATGGGCTGAGCTCACTAATGCTCCACATGGTGATTAGGAGATGAGCTGCAAGAGCCCTCTGTAATGTGTGTTTTTGTTGCCCCTTACAGTGAAATATGGTGCCACCTATATCTACTTATTTACACATCAGCATAGACTCACTAAACATATACATCTAATCTGACCAAGAGGACTGAAAAGGGTCAAAAACATGAGACCACTACTGTGGTGCAGGTTAGACCAATTTAGGCCAAAGTGATTTGATGAGAACAGGAACTAGCTTTGCATGTGTTCCATATATATATATAATCCAGTGCCTTGTCCCTTCTCTATCTCTGAAGGAGGATTTTCCTGTGGGGGGCTGATTCGGAAAAAGCTATTAAGAATTCCCAAACAGTTAACAACAATAGAAGATGTCGCTGAGCAATGCCTGTTCACAGTCCTCAGAGGTTTTCCTCTCCAGCTTGGCTCAGCTATTTTTAAACCTTGTTGAGGAGCCACCTATAGAATAGCCACAGACTGAACATTTGGGAATTGCAGCATCTGCAGCGGGTAACAGACTGTTTTTGGGGGAGCTGTGGTGTAGTTTTCTTTTGTGGTACGTATCCCATATCTAACAAATAAGCCTTGGCAGCCCAAGACAAGATAGTTCTACAAGCTCCATCACACTGAAACCAAAGGCATGTCGCTATTGTGTGCGAGAAACATATAACCATATGGTGGTTGTAGATCAAAAATTACGAAATGCCTCTAAATGGTAATGTAACTCGGCCCGTAATGCATGCTCTCCGCAGAGGAAGGCCAGGGTGGGAAAAGGGGCTGGGAGCATTTCCTGCTTAGAGGGGGTCCCAGTGATGCATCAGACCAAACTGGCATCATGTGACACAAAGCATGCCAAGGCACTGTGCTCTGGTCCCAGAGAGAGAGTAACAAGGGCACAACTGCATGTCAGATTCTTTTCTAGATTCAAGTCAGATGCAATTCTAGGTTAGAAGCAAAAAGGCTGTTTTAAGACTTTTAGGAGATATCATGGCTGGGTGTAGTAAATATCAGTTCCAGTCAAGAAAGACCTTTTCACTTTAATACCTGTGAGATAGCATAATATGTTCAGCCAGCGTCAGTCAAGTCACTAAACTCTTATTGAATAAAACAGAGTCATACCTAAGACTCAGTGACTTATTTTATTGTATTTCCATTTTAGCCTGGGATGCTAACTCACAAATAAGCTCACTTACAGACAACTGCAACAGTGTCTGTACATTGTACAGTTGTCCATTTTACAGTGCAACATGAAGAGATTGTTTTATACATGTACAAGACCTGAAGTTGTGAAATAGTGGAATAGATCAGAGGCCAGGAAGAGACAGTTTGTAAGCGTTTGTCTCCTGTGTGTGTGTGTGTGTGTGAGAGAGAGAGAGAGAATATATGCATGCACGAACATACACACACGTGTCTCCAGACGTGTCGACAGCCTGGGCCTGCTCCCTGGGGTTTGTGTAAATGTCAAAAGGAGCACACGGGGAATCTTAGCCTGAACCCGTCAAAGGGCTTTTTATTTCCACCTGCTCCAGGCCTCTTTCCGTTGGCCTGCTCTATAACAATGGTGCTGGAAAAGCCAGGAGAGTGCTGTGTGACAGGGCCAGGATTGATGCTGGATTATGTTTGGCTCCTCTTCAGATCTGCTCCACTCGGGAAGCGCCTCCCCTACCCTTCCCACTGCCACTACCACCACCTCTTCTAATACAGGGCTTAGTCCCAAGCAATATGCTGATAACTTTCTGCAAAATGCCTTCTGCACCTTGAAAAAAAATGCCAATAGCCAGAAATGGTAACTTGGCATAGTTTCATAAACAAGGTTTTCATTACTTGTAAATCAACTCACAGTTCTATGGAGAAGGATAAAAATGATTCAAGTTGTCCTGTCGGGTCTAGGCTATACCCAGCATCATTCACCTGAAATTAACTTTTTGTATCTTGTTTTTTCCAGGTTGGGTGATGAGAACTGGATGACCAAGCCTCCAGGGATTATGGAGCTGAGGTTGGGTGTCTGAATGAAGAAAGCACAGGTATGTAAGTTACAGCATTAGGTCATGCTTTAGGCCATTGACCCTTGACCCCAGCATGTGTTTATATCTTGTGATTGATTGGACAAATAGTGATGAGTCATACCCCCAAGTGTGTTTACATTTCAGAGTCACGCAAGGAAGGAAAAGAGCTATGACCTGCTAAAAGCGAGCAAGAGAGCAAAAGAAAGAGACAGAGCTTACTGAATTGACTCATCATCATTCATGCACGATTCTTACAATAATGAGAAAAGCTTTTTTTAAAAATGTTGTATTAAGGTTTGAAATGTGTTATTATAAATATGTTTTGAATGTTATCCTGTTTCCATGTCAGTGTAATTATATAATTCTACAATAAAGTTACAGATACTCCCCTTACTAACTGAAACTTTGACTGTCATTCATATTGCTATGCTGGTCAGAGGAAAAAAAGGTGCGCTCCACCAATTCCATTGTTAGCAGAAGATGCTCTCACACTTCTGCCCCCTCTTGAAGCAATGCGTGTTCTCAAGCCCTTCAAATTTAGCTCTTGAGTAATATGCAGTACTTCAGTGGCTAAAACAAGTAAGCCACAGTGGTCTATGTCTGTGATTAAAATGCAATGTCCTGCCGACCTTAGACAGTTGTTATTGCATAAGTGTTGAATGAGAGCCTCAGTGTGCTTTACTAAATAAATACATGCAGACATTCGACAATTTATCCTGTGTTTGTTCCCTCCTCGTTTGAAGAATAAGTAGTGTAGCTCATCAGTGACCTGCGAACGCAGCCTAACTAACATACTGACACAATGAAAGAGCCAGCAGCTCTTATTTTGGGCCAATTCTTCTGAATTGTAAGGTTTGCCATGGACCTTGATTGATGGCTGTGTTTATCACCATATTATTAAGTAATCAGAGTACACCGCAGTAGCTCCTCAAACTCCTTAATTCAGGCAAAAGGTCTGAGATTAAACTCAAATTAAAGGCTCATGAGCACTGTTTACCTTTTGGGAGTCATTCTTTTTTTCATATGTGGTGAAAAGTTTGTATTTATTTTCTGTGCCTAGTTGGGTAAAAGTGTTCCACAGATAAAATCTGTGAAGGTGTTTATAGGCATATTGTTGCTGAGGATTACAGCCAGGGAATCTGTAAGCAGAGTCTCCAGGCCATGAGAACAGAACTACTTGTATGATTCAATGAAAGCATAATCCAACCTTTTTAATACCCAAGACATCAAAAGAAATGATCAGCGAACATGAAAGCTGGGATTCAATTTTTGAATGGAAAATCTGTTCAGCTTTTGCTGATGAATTGCATTCAATTTTTGATAATGATCTTAAAATATGAATCTTCAGACCCAAAGTGATTTAGGTTCTTTTGCTGTCTATGTAATAAAGAAATTATTGTCGGTCCTACAACAATACTCAACAGCAAATCAGAAGTAGAACATAATAGCCCAAGCAGCATGTTTTCTTCACTCTGTTACACAATATTAATTCATTTCAATCATGATGAACCAAACAGAGGAAGACCAGTCAATGAGATTGAGCACAAACCCTCCAGCTTGGATCAGTTGTAACCAAACTGCTTTTGGTCTGTGGCCATTCTGCCATTTCATACAGCTGAGTTAAACACAGTATACAGGCATGGACGGCAGCCGGCAGTGAGGGAAGCCCGATGGCGCAGAGGCTGAGAGAGCCGTGGCACACTGCTGATAGAGTTTTCGCTCCATATCGGCAGACTGACACAGGTGATGGATGGTCATTAAGTATTGGGACAAGTACTGAACTGAAATGATGATTTTAAAAACCAAAGCTTATTTCATTTGTATGGGATTGAATCAGCCAGCAGATGATTCATGCATAGAAACTAGAAAATCCCAGTCCCATCAGTTATTGTGCTAGTTAAACCACTGCTCTCAGCACTCAGTCTGAATCACAATGTATGGGTCAAATTGTAAAACCTAAATTTAGGAATATTTTACAAATGTTTTGTTTTCTTTATATTAAGGAAACTAAAATGTGGATAGGAACCACTTTTCCTTCTGTTTTCTATCTCTGCTTTTCTCACACACACCTACACACCTACACACACACACACACACACACAGGCACATGCCACACAGGTCATCTCAATAATGGAACGAAACCTGGAGTTATTTTACAGTGATGAATTGTCAACTGATGTCACTGTTATAGATTAATGCAAAGGCTTTCAAACATGCACCTACTGGTTTCACAGTAGAAATCAAAATGATGCTCCTTTTGAGAGCACACTGTTAGTTGTTACCAATTATTAGCATCTGTGTAAGCCTTTTATTAGAATACGATATTTTCTTATATTGATCACGTGACAGCAAAATCAACATTATTCCAGTCTTGCACTGAGTATATGTATTCTTTCTATGTTTGTTTATTTGTCTTTTCTTTTGCACAACATCGAAATATTGCACCTTAGCATAACAAAGGAAATTCCGAGACATACAACCAATAAAATAGTTTTAATAAAATCTGGAAATTCATACACGATATTCACCCAGTAAAATTGTTCACTGCAGTGCTGCTTTGAACTCGATATCACGTGAGACGGGTTGCCATCATTAGTCACATGTTGCGAGTGACAGCGAAAGCTATGTCTAAAGTTACGCTGGCTTTACTTGGATGTTGAAATGCCCTTTTAACGAGTACTTATGGTTTATACTAGGGTTGAAAAGCAGATGGAAAAGCTGAAGGTAGGGCTCTGTTTTATCTCTACCTAGATCATCTGTGTGGCCCTTCTCGTGCGAATTAAAGGTATTCATGTAGGTATGAATTATAAAGAATTTCGTTGTTTTACGTAGCCTAACTGTCGACGTTGTTTATTTCAGAAAACAGAAACGGAGGCAGAAAGTGTCAGATTTACAGTGTCACACAGTCTCTCTGTGTGTGTGTGTGTGTGTGTGTGTGTGTGTAAATCCACTCCCTCCAGAGACGTAGACTTAGCTTCAGTGGATGTTGTTTATGAGTATTGGAGGAAAAGAAACACTATTCCTTAAATTGTATATTTGTATTTTGCAAATGATTTGAGGGTATTATTAAATGAGTTACTGATACATGTCTAATACGCTTTCTGATATATGAAAGATTAACACTGGATATTAAAACATCTCATGCAACTGCTGAAACTAGGCAACACGTTATACACGGTACTTATCTAACACAGATCTTAGGCAAAGAGTATATTTCTCCTCAAGGGTTACACTGGCTTTACTCTCTTGAAAAATACAACTTTGTTAGAAAAAGAATAAATAAATAAAAGTGGTTGTGGGCAGTGTGCTCTGTAATTCATCAAAGCAGGCCCTGTGTTGTCCATTGACACAGCCTTTGATTTGAGGCAAATTTGGAAAAAGCCCCTTTCACTGGAAATGTAATTGGTCTTGATTCGTATTGTTCTGCCTCCCTCCTAGCCCACCTAGCACACATGGACAGCAACAAGCCCCACCGCCGCTGGCATCAGCATGTAAACACTGACTCATGCAGACATACAGGGGTAAGTCTGGCAGAGCAGTTGTTCTCGCATAGGTCATTTCCATGCAGCTACACTGTAACAGTGAAAGTCACTTCTGAGCCAGAATGTTTTTGTGTGTTTTGCAGTGATATTCCTGAATGTATGTGATTTGGGTATGGTACTTGGCTGTGCACGCAACAATTAGCACCTGGGTGGTGTGGAGACCAAAGACCTGGCTGTATTCATTTATATGTTCTTTTCTGCATGTTATGCAGGTTTGTACAAGGCAAAATTGCTTATACAGTATATTATATAATTGTATAGAATGATCAAGACTTGATTTTTATCATGTTTATGCCTCTGTAGTGTTGTAACTATACATTACGTCAACCCCGGCTATATCAAATGTCTCTTTAGAACCCAACAATTAGCCTTTTCCATCAGTTTGCGTCACAGTATCGCCTTGCACATAAGAATAGTAATTGTAAAACAATCCCGGTTTGACTCATTCGGTCTTACTCAAACACTCCAAAACAATGTGTTCACAAACCTTTGCTCATTTAACGTGCCTTCACTCGCTCTGTTTTCCTTTGTGCCCTTGTCTAAATTAAAGCTTTGTCCACTGCATCTCAGTACACCAATTGAAGGTTTAGTGAAAAAGTGGATAATGAATGAAAGTGGAGGAAAAACATTGGAGTGTGCCGAAATGGACTTGTGGACATATCTTATATATTGTATCTACATGCAGTTGAAAGTTTGTCTATCCCTGATTAGATTTTTGTATTTTACATTATACAGAAAAGACACTTCTGCAGATTTTAATGCACAATTATTGTTTATTTTCGTACATTTCTTTTTTCTTGTAAGAGATGTATGTTACCTTAAAAAAGAACAAAACATGTAATTTCACAAGATATTAAAGCTTGTATGCTGTATCAGCCATTGCCAATATACGGGAATACAAAAAATAATAATAAACTAAACAAAATAGTAGTCTATGAAGAAACCAAACCTTCCAAAACCTGAAGACACTATAAGATCAACAATAGACCTACAAGAACACAAATCAAAAGTAGGTTTAAAGAAGACACACAGTATTGTCTGGTTACACATAAAGTTCAGTGCAGATTTTCACAGTTTTCACTGGATGTTCTATTTGGTTTGAATGTATTTTCATTCATGTTTAAAGTAGCTATCTGCTGATACCATATAATTCTGAAATTGTGTATCCCTAAAAAGCTCTTATTATTCAGACTATCTGGTCATAGTTTGGAGAAATGAGAGTGAATAAGGCTGAAAGAAAGAAAGAAAGAAAGAAAGAATGAAAGAAAAGGAAAGACTGATGCTGTTATAATTGCGCTGGGACCTTGCAGAGATGTATGGTTTTGGTGTGAACATAGGTGACATGGCCAGAGCCTAATTGCAGAACAGTCACGGCCCTGCTGAGGGTTCTGTTAAGGAGTGGGTAAAGAGGCATGGTGCCGACAAAATGTTTGAGTTGGCACGCTAGCAGACGGCCTGCATGTGTATGTGTGTGTAGAGAGTGCTGAAGGAGTTTGCCATTCCGGAGGTGATTCACTGGCGTTTTCTGTCCTCTCAGGCTAATTTCGGTGATTAGCCTTCAAGGCCAACAGTGAGTGCACTGGCATGTCCATTTGTGGTTTCTGAGAGTGCATGTGCCCAGGTGCATTTAATCTTTTTGTCAAATAATTTCCAAATTACTAATGAACACTATTCTTAATTCAGCCCACCAGTGTATATATTAAAAAACATGTGTAATAAAAAATAAAAATCATAAATGTGATTGGGTGGCAAGAAGTAATCTATGGAATGAGCTTTTGCATCAGTATCATTGTTTCTGGAGGCTGTGCAGAAAGAAAAACAGTTTC
This sequence comes from Brachypetersius altus, assembly GCA_037974465.1. Classification (NCBI taxonomy): domain Eukaryota; kingdom Metazoa; phylum Chordata; class Actinopteri; order Characiformes; family Alestidae; genus Brachypetersius; species Brachypetersius altus. The sequence goes on from JBBPDB010000019.1 coordinate 6,713,851, forward strand.
TTAAATGTAACTAACCTTTGGATGACATGACAGAAAGGTGAACCACGTAGAGTTTTTGGTGCTTTCCTAAGGTAACCATTACCACCGGCTCCTAAACCTGCAGCAGTTCTAGCACAACCTGTTGTCAAATTCAATTAAGAGATGAAATAAAACATAGACCGTTATGGGAGCGTAACTCAACAAAACTGTATTATTCTGTGTTTAGTTACAACCAAGCTAGAGCTGCTTGTCAGTCTTTTTAGCTCCTGTCCAAGTTTGGCACCCTCTCAGAGTGACGTGTGTAGGGTCTTATAGTCCACAGTGACTGCTGGGTCTCAGAAGTGTGATGTATGAATATGAGCAATTTTTTTACTACTTTTTACTCTTACTGGGCTGAGGAATATTATTTCTGGCCACTGGTATCTGAGGCACCTACACACATTTTTCAGCAGGTTCTTTCAGTGGTCTAGCCAACCACTGTTTTCTTTAGCTTTGCTTTCATGTGTGTCCTAAGAGGGTTTTAATAACTGGACCACTGTCATCCAGTGTTATTAAATATATCCCGCTGTCATAAATATATGAAGATACACCATGGGTTTGCAGGTATCTTAAGCAAATTGTGGTCAATTTCTAAAATGAAAAAAAGCCAAAAAGTAAAAAAAAGCATGTGCATTCTGTGGGAGCACAGAAAACGTTATAAATAAGGACTCCCAAACAGATTTGGACCAATCATATTGTCAGTTTTATATTGAATAAATATCACTGTTTTGAAATATGCATAGGCCTTTAAGGACCGTCTGTGTGCAGCTGTATTTTAAGTCTGCATCAGACTATAGTTTATTCAAATTAAAACCGTATTCCTAACTCATGCATTTGCTTGCTTGCAAAAACACCAGCTTTCATCAGACTGACATCAGGCCTTCAGTCTTACAGTGTTTCTCTTGCGTAGATGTACTTCCTAACAAAGTGTATGTATGTTTGTGTGTTTGTTTAAAACCTTATGCTGTAGAGGAGGGACAAAAATGATTGTGTCTAAAGGGCAGATGGAGAATTTCACTATATTGAAACCTTGATTCGTTTGCAATCTACGCTATGTATATCTGTGCAAAATTGCATATGTGGTTATGTATTTATGTATTGGTGGTGCCTGGGTATAAGCTCTTGTGTGCACATTGCTGTCATTCAAAAAGCCTCTCGAGGTTAACCTTCCGCTTGTGGCCGCTTTCGGAGAGAAGCAGGCAAACGATTCTGGAGTGAAAAGGGAGGAGGTTGAGGAACCCGTTGGCAAGCGCTGCAAAGTAAACCCTGGACAATATTCCTGCTTCATGCTTGAAAATCAATAAGCAGGCCAAGCCCTGCACGCGAGACCCCACACGTCGCTTCCCCTCGCTCACCAGAGACCCTGCACTGCTTGTGCTGCACTCTAAGCCGAGGAAAAAGTGTGTGAGAGAAGGGAAAGAGGATCCGTTTGCAGTTGTGTGTGCATAAGTGCACATGCGCGTCTGTGTATTTGTGTGTATGTATGTGTGTGTAAATGATAGAAACAGAGACATAAGGAGAAAGGGAGAATGAATAAGAGATAAAATTTTTATGTGTTTGTATACATAAAATTGTATACATGGTTTGTATACCAGTCACATTTTAGTCTGGAGCTGGTTGCTGGCCGCTTGTCCTTGTGTCATAGGTGTGTGTGTGTGTGTGTGTGTGTGTGTGTGTGTCTGTCTGTTGGGGAAATAGCTGTATAATGACTCATCTTTGCTTTTTTCTTTTTCTCTTGTTTTTTTCCCCCTCATTTTATCCGTATGCTGCTAGTTTCATGCTTATTATTCCCACTCTCTCCCTCTTGACTAATTTTGCCCATAAACAGAGGTCAGAGGTCAAGTAATCATAACAAGGTCAGATAAACACCTGAGTCAGTTGTGTCTAGAACATCAGCGCTTAATATATACTATTAGTAGTACTGTATACACCAGCCCCAAGTGCCTGTGTTTATAAATGCAAAGATTAATATGGGAACCTTATGAGAGCCATACATAGAGGTTTAATACGGCTTATGCACACAGAAGGGAGGGTGAGACCTGGTTCATTGCTTTAAATTAAAGGCCCACTGATAATGCAAGTAACTTCCTTTAAGTTTTTTGATAAAATGTTCATATATTTCTAAAGAAATCAACAGAATAACTCTTTAAGTCTTACTTTTAAAAGCTCTGTCTTGGTACTACAATATTTCTATGTAATGTATATTATAATATTTTTAGTTTTTTGAGAAATTCGACAGTTGTAAACTAACAGTCATATTTAGTAGCTTTTAATATCCAACTGTCAAACTATTATAGTCTGATTAGTTTCTAACTGCATAAATTTACCTTGGTTGATCGTATCAATTAACATTAAAGAACATTTTTTTCATATTCATGATGCAGTCGATCGACCAACTTGTTTGATGTCCAAATTTTGGTTCTTTAGTTTAGATAATGTTTTTAACAAACACTCAAATGTCACCCCAATAGCAGAACCTGTAAAAATACGCAATAAAGTGGATCTCAGAGTAGGACTGGGCGACTAATCGAAAAGTAATCGAAATCAACATTCAGAACCTATAATCGATCGAATTTTTCCAATGCAATTATTTCCATTACTTTCCCTTTAAAAACACTACCGTGTGTGGAGTCACGTGACCTCGCTCCGTTATGTTACGTTATTCCGCCGGCATGTCAAGCATGGAGAGCTTAAACACTGAGACAACTGAGCAACTTGTCAGTGAACTATGAGGGCAAAAAAAAAATCAATAAATAAAATAATCGTTCATTAATCGTAATCGAGTCAAAATGTTCAATTAATCGAGATTTTGATTTTAGGCCAAATCTCCCAGCCTTTCTCAGAGTTCTATTGTATATTAGCAATGTTTGCCTTGTTGCAGCTGGAGTTTTAAGGCGAAAGAAGGTGCATTTGGACACTGAAAATGTCTAAATGTAACATAGAACAGCCACCAGTATCAGTTGTGTGGTGCATGTTTAATCTTGTTACTTGGCTACTAGGTCCATGCACTGAGTAGGGTTCATTTTTGGCCCCAGTGCCTCTTTCACCTCACCCACTGTTGGCAGCTTATTTTTATGTAGGAGATGGGCAACAATATGAACACAGATGATGTTATAGGAGATGTCTCTCAACGATTTAATTTCAAATGAAACTTCATCTCAAAACTCACACTACAGTGCAGTATGGGAATGTTAAATATGTAAAACTATGTGATGGTGTATGTTTTACAGTTTTAAAACTTCATCAGAAATTATAATAATCTAACATAAAAGTGTCCTTAATCTAGATTTTCACTTTTGGGTTATGGTTTGGATTATATGTTTGGGTTGTATCTTAAATACAGTAATAATGCATAATAATATACTTATGATAAGTATAACATCTCTTGGGGAATTTCTTAAAATTCAAGTGAAGTGGTTGGAATTGCATGATTTAGTTGTAAGTATGACAACAGTACAGTGCCGCACTGTGTAGTCCTAATTACAGTACAATGACGTAGGACTTCATGATGTACATGAACCTCTTTAATAAGAGGCTCAGGGAATTCTTTGCTGTGTCTTCAGTGATACACTCAGGGAGGTTGTGGTGGAGGCTGCATTATGACTTAGACAAACAGAGAAGGTCTAGTGGAATGGTGAATATTTGACCTCAGGTGGTTGTCGTAAAACTTGGTTGGATAAGCCATTCGCTTCTCTGGGAGGTTTTGACATGTTTGCTATCGGGCTGATTTCCATCAGGCACAGCAGTGACTGCTCTAATTGGCCTGACCTCCCTTGCTAATAAAATGTTGTGCTTTTTTAAAGTGTGTTCTGCTGGGTGGTGAGATGATTGACAGACCTACCAGAACTTGAACTTTCAGGTTATGCCTTCAGAGCAACAAGGGGTATTCAGAGACGAGGCTCGCAATGCATGCTCTGTGGAAAGTTGCAAAATGACTATTTATCTTATAGAGTGATCTATAAGTAGTGGATTAAGACTGAACTGTTTGTAAGAAATGTGGCAGAGGTGGCAAGTGACTCAAAGTTTGGGTGGACAGAAGTAAAAGTTAACTTAAGAGCAGATTTAGTGAAGGTAAATGAGGTAAAGCAATAGGGAATACTGAATAAAGTGAAAATAGAATAACTAATACTGTATTGACATCAATGCTGATTATGGCACTTAAATACAGTATCTGTATCGGGCAAAAGGGAATACTGATGCCATAATGCAGCTGCTAACTTGAGTGACGCATGCATGTGGCCTGGAGTGAACCGCAGCAGCAATGTTGGAGGTAAGGATTTATTTCAGGTTTGAGACCAGCAGTAGTATTAATGGTCATTGATACAAGTAGATGGGGCCAAATAAAAACATATACACCACATGCATATGTCCAGGATGTTGCTAAGGAGCAAACATTTGAGAACTATATGAAAAAACATATGTTGAACTCTTTGTTACTCTTATGTTGAACCCAAGCTATGATGACTTTCACCTTGATATTTTAGCGCGGATGTACTCTCTCGCGCTCTCTCTCTCTCTCTCTCTCTCTCTCTTTCTCTCTCTCTGTCTGTCTGTCTGTCTCACTCTCTCTCTCCCTCTGGTTCGTGACTTTTCCGGATCGCGCCTGTTTTAAACCTGTCTCGCTCTCTGTGCCTCTCTCTCTCTCGTTCGCTTTTCCGGAGCGCGCGGATAATCTCTCTCTCTCTCGCTCTCTCTGTCTCTGTCTCTCTCTCTCTCGCTTTCTCTGTCTCTGTCTCTCTCTCTTGCTCTCTCTGTGTCTGTCTCTTGCTCTCGCTCTCTCTCTCTGTCTCTCTCGTTCGTGCGATCATCTCTCTCTCTCTCTCTCTCTCTTTCTCTTTGTCTCTCTCGCTCTCTCTGTCTCTCTCTCTCGCTCTCTCTTATTCTCTGTCTCTCTCTCGTTCCTGACTTTTCAGTATTTAAACCTCGGGTTAATATTTACATTTTCTTTAAGGGTAATGTATTAAAC
>JBBPDB010000019.1:6718934-6738181 GCA_037974465.1 Brachypetersius altus
ATATATAGCTCAGGGTTAGCTTTTAGCATATCAGCCCACTAGGGATTCACTCTGAATGGCTGTTTTTAAGGCCAATGGTGTGAAGGAGGCAGATAAATAAGAAATAACAAATCCCCACTTGTACACTCAAACAAACATAGCTCCACTAGCTTAAAATTGTGTTTTGCATATGTTTAATGGTTAATAAGATGAATAGTATGTGAGTTTTTTTTTCCTTTTTTAAATTATTCCTTTCATTTTAATATCTGTTTAATTCTGAGCAACATTGTCCTCTGTTTCCATGGTTCCTCTCTCAGCAGATGTCTTTAGGATGTATGAGTGTGAGTGTGAAAGAGAGAGAGAGTGAAAGAGTGGGAGTGAAGCGTGTGTGGCGTGGGGTGGTGTTTGCCTGTTGATTAGATATGACGATGTGAGTATGTTAGGGGGTTGTTTGATCAAAGGGGTGAATATGAACCCACTCTGTGAGAGCCCAGGGAAACACGTGACCAGGCTTGGCAGTCAACCTACGAGAGCACGGAGTTTTTCTTTCTCTCTTCCAAGGTTAGATGTAATACATTTTGGATTGTGTGGTCAGAGTCTAAGCCCCGGACTACTTCTCTATTAATCATTGCCAAGATGTGATTTTTTGGCCTGTCGTTTAGCAGCCCAGGCCTTGATGGTCTCATTTTCCTGTGAGTCTCCTGTTACAGCTTGTGCTTGTAATTAACATGCTTTCCCACTCTGTGTAGACACATGGACACAGCTGATAGCATTTCTACCCCCCTTCTCTTGCTCTTTCTAGTATTATGCTCTTCTCTTCCCTTTCCTTACTGTGTGTGTGTGTGTGTGTGTGTGTGTGTTTTAGAGTGCACTAGATGGTCAAGAAAAGGAAGGTCACTCTGAAGAATGAATGTCACACACAGGGTTGCGCTCGTGCATGTAATGGACCATTGGGTCCTAGGGGCAGCTAATTCACACAGGTGGAATGCTACGACATGCAATATGTCACAGAAACCAAGCCATTTGTTTCATTGTGTCTATGTATATCTGTCAAGATATCTTATGCTGCACTTGGCAGAATTTGCTTTTTTACATGTGCCAGGACTGTCTCTGTATTCTGCATTTGAAGCAGTCTTTTTTCCTTACAGCTCTATTTCTGTTGAATTTGCTTACATTACATGGGTGTTTGAGATAGATAGTGAGCACACTAAAACATCCCCCTGTTTAAGTAATTCTGCCAAATAGGATTTGTAAAGCAGCCCAGTCGTAAAAGGACAAGTTCAGCTCATCTTTGGAATAGTAATTGAACTGAGTGTAGACACTGGGCCATTTCTTCCCATTTAAAGTTTTATGGGGTCCTCTCTATAGGACCCTGTGTGCTTGCTATGGTGTGTTGGTGGTAGAGAATTTACTGAAATGCAGTATGTAGTCATCTTTTACATGGCTGTGTTTAGCAAGAGGAAGGAACAAAGTAGGGATGTTCGTGAAACACATTTCTGACATTTTTAGAGAGTTAACAACTGTTTTCCTCTCGTTTTGAATCTTCATAAAGTCCCAACCTCAGACATCTCAGTTGCAAAGGTATAAGTGAGTCACTAATCAAATTAAATTTATGTTGTTTTTTCTGGAGTAAAAATCTGGTAAAAATAGGAAAAAAACTGGGAACATTTAGCTTGTGTTGTCTACAGCAGTGTGGTCTCTGTGAGCAAAATATTTTAGAAATGTACTCATACAGGACAGCTTTTCGCAGAAATACCGACCAAAAATGGTCCTGAAAGGGACAACATATTATGTAAGGCATTTGCCGTTCTGTTCTTCCTGATTGTTGTTACCTTTTCAGGGATTCTTTACTCAAATGCCTGAAGCTCACCATGCTTCCAAGACATTGTGAGATATGCGATGATATGGGGGTGTGATATCATTCTTTTTTAAAATGAAAATGAAGGGTTTCAAATAAATGTTAGACAGATAAAAAAGTGTAAAAAGTTTTGTAAGTGCGTGAGATGGTCTCATTATTAGCAGGTAGAAAAAGTGGTGGCTGATGTCTTATTCAGTGTGTACTTTCAGGCTAGCTTGAAGCTTATTTTATTGGAATCCATTTGACATGTGTAAATTTCAGTTGTAAAATTTTATGTCCCACCGTGTGGCCATACATTGTAGCAGATGTTAAACACTGCAGGGTGTGCTGGACTAAGAGCAAGCTACGGAGCTGTATATTTCCTACAGTGCTCCAGTGCCCTGCAGTTGAGGTCAGCCATCTAAAAAATCAATTTTTGCATGACTTCCCTAAAAAAAATCTTTTTTTTCATTCCGTGCATAAATTGAGTAATCCTGATAGACCTTGTTATTCTCTCTAAATGTAATGTTTTATCGGTTAATGCCTTTAACAAGATAATGTTACATAGGGGGACTGTAACTGAGATCAATGTTGGATTCCTTTTTTGTGAGTGGACGCTAATGGCACTGAGAAAGCTGGTGTGGGCCTGGCTGTGTGGGCACTGCAAGCTGGGCTCAGTACAGCATGTGAGTTTAACTGCGGCTTGGCAGTGGCACTGTTGCGCAAACAAGCTGCGGCCTTGCAGAAATATATTTCCAATATTATACCATTAAGCCCATGCTCGTTGTAGCCAGGGCATTTTAAGGCCCCTGAATTCTCCAAGGGATCCCGAGACCTGATTCTATGGAGGTTTGTTTTGGCCCTGTTCTTTGCCTTTCACTATGGGCTGCAGATGTTCACGGTCTGTATGTGTTTCCCAATTAAAGCATTAATCCAAATCAGTTAAAATGATGGCACATGGAGGAAGGACGCCCACGAAGCATGCTCCATCTTTCTCTCTCTCTTTCTCTCCCTGTGTAATTGCTCACCCAGCATTCCTCATATGAGCATCAAAGTGGGGGTCTGGTAAATGTGGAAAATTTAATGCAAACGGCAAGAAAGTAGTGAAATTTGTCTGGCTTTTAGCTTACTCTTCTCATGCACTTTATTTTCCCCCAGAGCTCACTGTCCTGCAAATGGTGTTTGTTTTCAGACACTTTTGTGAATGTTTCTATAATGTTCTACAGTCAGTAATTGCTGTATTGCACCTTGTTTTTGCTCATATTGATCTGTACATCTAGTGAAACACACCTCTCCTTTCACCCTCATCAATTGTCTTCATTCAGCTTATTTGCTGTAAAGTTTTTGGAGTTGTTTCTTCTTCTTCTCTGAGATGTTCATTTGCCCTTATTTTATGTGTGTGCTAGTACTGTTATTTAAAAAATATATTAGTAGTACACTTAACTGAACAATAACAACCATGCTTAGACTTTCAAAGATTCAACAATACTGGTGGACAATGACAAACTAAGAACATGTAATGATAATGAAATTTCAGTTGATGATTAATTTCCAGATAAACAGTGACAATGATTGGTGTAATTGGTTGATAGCTTTACAGTGCTATACTTTTTTGTTTCCTTTCTTCGTGGAGTTTGCGTGTTTTACCTGTGTCTGTGTGGGAGCTCTGTTGTCCTACTAAAGACATGAACATCAGTTGAATTGGTGATGCTAAATAATTGCTTCTAGTTGTGAGTGTGTGTGTGTGTGTGTGTGTGTGTGTGTGTGTGTGTGTGTGTGTGTGTGTTTTGAAACATGTCTAGAACCTGTCTAGGCCATTTCTTTTAGTGCAGAAATGGACTCCCGTGATTCTAGTTAGGATGGGGAGCATGGTTAATAAATGAATTAATTTGCTGTCAATGAAGTAAATCTTACCTGTTTGTTTTATTGATATGAGTAAAACCACTTGTAGTACAGCTAATTTTAGCATTAGGTCATGTACTACCATGAACAAGTACTATCATCTAAGATTATGGCATTTATATAATTGTGGATTACCTATGGCACATCACTGCTGATGATGTTTAGTTGTCAGATTGAATTCTTTGTGCAGCATGGGCTCTGCAGCATGCCTCTGAGCCCATGTATGGTAACAGTAGTGCGTGCGACAAAGGTGATGGGGTACACAGACTGAGTGGAAAGGGTGCATGACCTAAAAGTTTGAGAAACCACTGACAGGGACAGAAATAAAGTTATTTCTGTTTACATGTTTTCCTCTTGCAAACTGCACACATTGCTGAGCATGAGGGCGAGAGAGGGTGAGAGAAAGAGCAAGAGAGGTAGACAGAGGCTATCCGTTCTCGCTCATTACTCTAGGTTAATATAAACACGTAGAGAGAAACGTAGGCTGCACCTCTGGCAAGTCCACACTAAACATCCTTTGGCTGCTGCCACTAACTCCTCATGTGTACTAACAGATGACTGGAGCTCTGCACGCCATGGGGAGCAGCCAGGAACACCTGCACTGTCCAGCGGTTTCAGTTTCCTGTGAACACTCCAGCATGACCTGACTACAGCACCCTTAGGGCCACAGCTGCCTGAACTACCACACAGGGAACACTCTATTTATAGAGCATTCAAAAAAACAAAAAGCAATCACCCTATACAGCCAAATAAGAGGGGAATAAAGGATAAAGTCCATATGTGCTGTCTCAGACCGCAGATAGGGATGAAGACATCATCTTTGGGTGTTCTGCCTGTGTGTACTCCTCCAAGTCTAAAAACATTAATCAATAATCCTCTTTCATAACACACAACTGTGTGGAATTCCATAGTTCATCTCAAGACAAGCTCAGAGTCTGCTGCAGTATGAGTGTGTGTGTGTGTGTGTGTGTGTGTGTGTGTGTGTGTGTGTGCCCGTGCGCTCAAGCATGTGGGATGGATAAGTAGGGTGAAATGTGTGTGCTGTGGAATAGCACCGTATATCTCAGCAGCTCTTTTTTCCATGTTAAAAGTCTTGGGAGGTCGGAGGTAGTTAGCCGTTGTGGCCTGCGTTATGTGTAGGAGGAACGCAATAGACAAAGCAGCCTACAGTATTCTCCCCCTTCGTCGATAAGAGTACTTTGGAGGGAGGGGGAGTGGGCAGAGGATGAGGGGTGCTTGCTCATGCAATGTGAAGCAGTGATAAGGAGGAATTGGAAGGACCTTGGACCATAGAAAAGTCCTGTATTCTATTGTGTAGGAAAGGCAAGTTCCTGAGCCAGACGAGCAGGAAGGGCAGTGCAAGGTGAAGGCCGAAAGCAACATTAATTACTCCACTGAGGTCATAAAGCACCTGTCTGGGGTTGCTATAAGCTTATAAGAATCTTTGTTCATCGTGACTTCTAAGACCTTTTTCTAACACATATTCCTTTAACTGGACACACAAGATTTACAGTACAAGTCCAGTACTAAAAGGTACCTTCAGATTGGAACAGCCATTGCTGATTTATTTGAGTGATTAAAGCCTAAGACACATTTCCAACACCTGTGGGTTTTTTTTATTTTATTGAAAGCTCTGCAAAAAATATGATTAAATTAATTATTAATTTTACTGTGTAATCATTTTTATTTTTAATATGCATATGTACTTACTGTCATTCACTACATACTCAAACATTTGACTTCAAAATGTTCATACTATTTTATGAATTATTAAATGACACATGCAATAACAAATGACATATTAACTCAAAATAAAACTGGAATTCTACAATTTCACTTTTCATGTGCCACGAGTCATTGAATGAATTGGCACGCATGAAATATTTCCGGTACCCTGGACATTGTCTGAAGTAGTGTTTAGAAACATTTTATCTACTGATATGGGAGGCATTGCTAATAATTTCCTTTCTGTCAGGAACCCCATGTGGTCAGATTACTTTTTTCCCTTGAACCATCAAAACCATCTTTCTCTTTTATTTGATCAACATTAAGTGACTGAATCCTTGTTTCAATGTTTGTTGCTGTATTTATATAATGAGTTTTAAATGTTTTCATCTCTTCACATTCAGTTAAATTCATTCAGTTCATATATTATTAAAGGATTCATTTGCATGGAAACATTCAGGCATACAGGTACAACAAAAATTAAACAATGTGAACAGCTTTTGGGAAACAGATACTGTATGTTTAGTTATTGTAATTTAGTAATTGCTGTTTTTCTGAAATATGTTGTATATATTTGTACAGGCTAAAGTATAATTTACTGAAACCATATTGTTAAAAGTTCAGCATGACTACAGAATAAGACACCAAATCATGCACAGTAATTTGCCCTCAAATGGGTCGGGGAAATTGTGAGAGGAAGACTAAGCTGTGGCTAGACACAGAGATGGCTGAAACAGAAAATGTTTCAGCAATTTGGTCTATATGATCCATCACACGCTTTCTAATAGCAATGTCGTGCAAAACAGATTATTTTTCCTGTGAACCCTTGACCTGGCCCTCACCATTAATGTTTTGAATTTAGAACATAACTCCTGTAAACATTGTGTAATTTTCACATCCATTAAACATTTAAAAAATATTTACATAATTAAGAAGATAAAAAAGCACAAATTTGTTGCAAAAAAATAATATATTTTCATATTTAACACATCAATGTGTTCTTTATTTTCTCTTTTCTGTTTCAGCATTTCCTACATTTTGTAAGTTGCATAATATCTCTGTAGTGCCTATATGTTCCTTCTTGTATTTACTGAATTACTTTGGCAGCTTAACATGGGTAGTATATAATCTGTTTTTATTTGTGCAAACAACTCTGGGCTGTGTTTACTTCCAAAGAGAGCATATATCTTTTTGTTTATGCTTTTGTTTTATTACCAAACACACATTTTTGAAAATGAAGAGTCTTTGGGACATTTTAAAAGTGCTCGCATTTTATAGGTTTGCTGGGTATCATTTTATAATGCAAAATTATTTATTGAGACCCCTAATAAAAGAGCCTACGCTCTTTCTTTTTCCAGTGTCTCTCATTATGCGGACAGATTCAGTATGCAGGCCTCTCAAATAAAGTGCAGGGAGAAACCAAATATTTATGTCAGTGTTCAGGTTGAACTTCTGCCTTTTTTCCCCTCTCTGCTCATGCACTGGAGTAGTGGGAATCTCATAAGCCATCCTGCTCTGGAATTTGTTTGGCCTACAAAGTACCTGGAGAGCGCAGCACATTGACATCACATAACTTTGAAAGTTGTTCATTGACAGTGTCTTAAAGGGGAAAGTAAGTGCTGGTCAGTTTCAAATGATTTAGACTGTTTTATTCCTAAAAAATGCTTTTTTAAAAGTATTTCTGTTCTATTTGTGTTTTTTCTCATTTTATTACACACTTTGTGTTAAGGTATTTTTCTGATTTCCATCATTAACAATCTTACCTTACCTTAGAAATGCTGCTGATAGCTTTTATTGGTATGTTTTTTGTACTATACATTTTATGACTTATATGGAATTTTATTGTTCAGTGTTTTGTGACGTCTGTCTACCAAAATGTTGTGTAAATAAAATTTTCTCACTCAGATATCTATAAAATGGGATAAAACACAGTGCAGATTGTATAGTGAACTAGTTAATGCCCAGAAAAAGAAGAACTTGATGTGATTAGGGAGGGGAGGCATGACTGAAAAGTTACCTCTATGGGCATCAGGGTGTTTCCCTATTCAGCCAACACCCTGTAGTTGTGCTCTGTGGTGGGCCGTCTTCTGTGTCAGACGCTCACTGGTCCTGTGTGGTGAGAATGCCTCTGTTAACTGACCCCATCCCCTGTCATTACACTCTGCGCTTTCAATTCCGTTCCGTTCTCTGCTCTGTACTGATCTACTGTACCATCCTAATTATAGTATTCATAAGGACATTTTGTATGAGACACCTGCTAGGGGTCTGGAGAGCTTGTTATTGTCCCTCGGTGGCTCTTCTATACTTAGCTAAAGCAGGGAGTTAATCACACCTCAGCTAATGAGACTAGCTGGACTGTCCCAGCACTGTTGGAAAAAGAAAGCAAATGAAACATATTGTGAGAGTGACTGAGTGAGATGTTTGAAAACGACTTGCTGAAAGAATGAGCAACTGAAAAAAAAGGAATAAAGAAAACTCACAATCTGCTTGGAGAGAGACCGCAGTTTATAGATCCCAGCAGTTCGCTTGGGCCCAGGTCAGGAGCAGAGCTTGGCAGCAGTGGCGGCAGACATTTTTCTCTGTCAGGCTCGCAGGAGTCGCTACAAAGAAGCCAGCTGTCGGGCCTCATGGAACCTGGCCTCTAATTAAAACAGTGGAAAATTAGATAACTCCACAGATTCATCACTGCCGCCCCTGGCCGTCAGGGCTCCGCTCTGGGGGCTGCCACCCACCTTTTGTTTACACCAGGGAGATTTGGCCCCTCTCTGCTGTGTGTTTTTAGAGTTTTTGGGCTGATTTTTCTAATGGGCTGTGAGGGCTTCTCCTGCATGTCCTCCCACCTCAGCGTCCCCCTACTGAAAGAGTTCCTGATGGAGCTGATGGAGATGAGACCCCCCCAACATACTCTGCCCACGCCTACCTCGTTAGCCCCTCATTTATTAGACACTAATGGAGTTTGTGAGTGCTCTGATGTCATGTGCTGGCATACAAAAAGTACATATCCTCTCTCTCTCTCTCCCTCTCTCTCTCTCCTTCTTACAACCCCCTCCCCCCCCAACTCAACCTCCCACCCCACCGTCTCATAAGCATCACTGTTTTGAGCGCCTCTGTCTGGTCTCATCTGGTCCTTTCTGGTCTGGAGGCCTGCTGAAGGCCAAGTATGATGATGACTGTGGAGAAAGTTGGGAGAGGAGCCATTTCAGTGAGCTGCCTAATATCTCTTTGTATTTGAGCTGAGCATGCCATTCGTTGTCTTGCAAGGTCAGGTGCAATGAAGAATGATATCTGAACATGTTGTGGTCAAGCGCACATTTATGGTCCACGGCCTAGTTTTTGCCGACTCCAGCCAGAAACGTCTGCCCTGTTTTGACAGCTGCCATTTACATGAAATAAAAACATGCATAAAAAGTAAAGGGGCTTGTGAAATGTAATTGTTTTGATGGTGTTACTACTAATAATTCTATACCAGATTATTATTACAGTATCAAAAAGTAGCTAATAGAACAAAATTTGAGTCCAGCATCCACATTTGGGCTGCTGGGGTCTACCTACACTGTACAACTTGTGTAATAGCCAAGTGTGTACTTAATGGTTATATTAATATAAACAATTAAATAGATAAAGCTGTTATTGCTGTCTTGCTTCCAATGGTCTGTAAGCAACTGGATAATATTTTTTGTCTCTGAGTTTAAAAAGAATACAGTGACCTTAAGGTAATGTTAGCTTCTATCAGAGAATTAAAAAAAAAAGACATTCCGCTTATATTTGGTAAAACCTGTAAAACTCACTGCACTTTTTATTTATGGAAACCTGATTGTATTTCATATTTTTAAGTCACTGATTGAAAGTCCTTTGCAGTTGATTGAAGTTGATGATCCACAGACATCAACAGATACAGCCTGTAATGTAGCCATTTACAGTTTTTTAACTTAGTTGTTAAATGACCCTTCTGATTTTAACATTGTCTTCATTAAGATAAATGAGAATTCAAGTTTATGTTAGGTCAACAGCCTGAACATGAAAAAACTCTTTAGTGGTAACTTTAGTGGTAGTTCAGTTTCTATAGTAGTAACTTTAGCTAATTGTTCCACTGCAAGGTGAATCACCAATTACCAGCGTTTGAGGAATTTAGTTGGACTTATGTTAATAAGATATTTATTTTAACTAAACTTTTTCAAACATTTTTCAGTTTGAACTAATTGTTAAATTGTTAAAAAAACTGTGAAAAGGTTCTCTACAAACTCTAGGGAAAGCATTAGAGCTTGGACATAGACCAGGGTGGGTTAAGTTTATTTGGGTTAGGGTTAGGTTTGATCTTAAGATGAATTTGGAAAATGAAGATAATATTTATTTGAATGTAGGTTACAGGTATGGTCAATAGTAATGAAGCAACTAAAGAATACTGTCCAAATAAAATGTCACGAGATATTGTGGTAAACTCTTAGAATCCTATGGAAGTGTTTTGCACATTTATTCCATAATTGTCATCAGTTAAATGTTTTTCCCAATTCCATGACACCAGTAGCCTAATATTACTTTATATTTGGGATGAATCTATTACAGGAATAGTGTACAAGTTAGATTTGATTTAGTTTATAAGAAACTACTAGCTACAAACTATAAAAGATAAAGATATGTGTATAGTTTTTAACTCTTTCCAGTCTACAACCTGTAAGTCACCATGTTGTATGTGAGCCATTTTATTTTGTATGTTGGCTCTATGTCCAGTAGTGAAAGCCCAGTTCATCCCTTGCAATTTGTAATGTAATCTAGTTGGGACATTTTCACCTGTCTTGACCCCTGTGTGGTTTTTACTCAGTCAGCTTCCAAAGCAAACACTGCCTCGCTTGCTCATTGCAAATTCATTTATTTGAAAAGGCTGCAAATTGTTCTATGTTGCATTGCAAAAAAAAAACTTTTCTTATATTTTGTTACTGTGTTGTTCTACAATTTACCTTAAAAACCTTTTCCTTAGCCGAAATAGTAAAAAACTTATTTATATATCACCTGTTGTGGCTTGTCAAAGACATATTCCATTCATAACATTATTAATTTCTCATTTTGCAGCTTCTACTAAGAAAAAGTATTCATTGGATTGACTTGATTTATTTGAATGTGTCCATTAAATAAAAATATTTGTTTACTTTTTTAGGTTTTTAGGTGTTACTTCTTACGTGTTCATGTGATATATTTTATTCATGTGGGATTTACACAATTGAATAACCACATATATTAAATGCACTTTTATGTAAGAGCATTGCTTATCATTATATATGCAATTTTTTACTAAAAACATTTAGTTTTACAAGTTTTTATAATTGTTCATTTGTAAATTGTTTATATCGTTATGTATGAATGTAACTTGCATGTATACCTGACCTGTATGACTATACTGCACTTCAATCTCTTTCCTAGGTAGTAAGTTATTTGTGCTCTTTCTAACTAATGTAATATGTCATTCCTTGTGAGAAGGAAAGCAATTATATGATAGTGCTTTGTATTGTCAGGCTTTGTTTGCCCTTTTATTGTACGTGAAGCCATTCTTGATGTCATTTCACTCATTTTCAATGTGCAGTTCCATCAAATTATCTGTGGGGCTTACTATTAGTGGGATCAAGACTATCTACAGTGTAATAACAACATATAATATAATATACAGCTACTCTGCAACTGATCATTTACTTTGCCCTCAGACAATACAGCCATCAAAAAGTGGTAATAGATACACCTAAAATGGTATGGCATTCTCTAATGTACAATAGTGATTTCTGGCCTCCAGGAGCTGCTGCGTGTCGCCTGGCCCGGCTGCCCTGCTCTCTCTCTGGGCTTCCTGACTGTCCCCTCCATGGGGGGTCTGACCCGGTGGTCTGCTTCGCTTCCATAGGGAGGCAGCTCCATGTAAACACAGCCCTAAGCACTGCTGCTTATCCACCCCACAAGCCTCCATTTCTCTCAAACACACACACACTCTCACACATGCCCTCCAGCCGCATCCAGTGACCTGACTGGCGAGAGAGAAGACTCACTGGAGTTTGATTCTCAGCCTTTTCTCGCCGGACCACTCCACCTCCCCCTGGGACACCCACTCTGACTGTTGTGCCTCTGCTTGTTTCCAGCCATTTGTCACAGTGAATTGGTTTACCACATCTTTTACAGTTCAGTTAACTCATTTTTATGTTTCTGTAAATCAGGCTAGTTTTCACATTCCAAATTCATATGTAATCAGAATAAATAAACAAAACTCGTGTATGAAATAGAAATAAATAGCTCTCTGATTGATCTTTGGCAGTGGGAGACTTTAACTTTCTTACCCAGTTTGAGCCAAATACTCATGCTCCGCATGAGTCAGCTGTCCATATGCGCTCTTGATTTATAGTGAATACGATTAGTTATTGATGCTGCACAGAATAAGAAGGATCACTTATCTCTTTTACTTTTTTGCTGGCAATAACAAAAGCATGTTGTATTTTTATCTTAATTATTTCTAACATAGAGCGCAGAGATTCTGTGGAAAGTGGTGTCAATTTTGAATTTGATGAAAGTTTTGCCTGCATATTGAAACATCCATCCATTCTTGCCCCTTATTTTTTTATGTTTCGCCACAATTCTTTGCAATTATGTTACCATTCTTTACGTGTTGTCACATTTTATAACAAACAAAAAAGTCAGTAATATGGACTCAAGTTTATTTACACAGAATGAGTTTTGTGTAATTCTTTATGTAACTATGTAATTATGCAATTACATTAATTATGTAATTTAAATTATACGTAACAAATTAAGAGAACAAATAACTAAGCTGCAGAAATCCTTCAGATCACTACAATTGTAACTTTGCAAGAGAACAAAATTTTTTCCAGCAGAAATAAATAAATAAAAATGTATACCTAATTAATTCCTACAAAAATACAATATACTGTAATGCATGCAGTTTTTCTAAGAAATGCATATCTAACACTAAACAGTATTCGATGTAACTAGTGCTGAATATCCTACATACAGTACAAAGTTAGTGTAAGCTTTCACTCCAGGCTTTAAAAGTTATTTTAATGAAAATGACTGCAAACATACATAAGAAAATACATTTGATGATATTACTAGTGAAAGTTTATCTGTTGCATCATCATGCACATGAACAGAGACTGCTGTGATGTTCAAATTCAATATTAAGTGCTTTCTACAGTTGATTCTGTTTTTCTGTTTTAAAGCTGTTATATCATTTATTTTGATAAGACCATACTCCAACAAAACAAGTGCATGTATGTGCAAAGCTTCAGTTTCACATGCTGATGTATTTTACTGTAGCCAGAATATAAATGTACATTCATATACAAAAGTTTGAATGTCTCTGGTCATTTTACATGTTTTGTTCTTTTGTTAAGGTAGGGCACTGCACAGAACAGAGTTAAACATGGCTTTTAGAATGTTATTGAAATGCTGCTTTGGATATTGGGTGAAAAAAAGTGCCATAAGTTTTATTTAAAAACATCAAGGTCAGCTTAAGGCTACTTCACCAAAGTCTAAGAATATAGCCATAGAAATGTACGCAAAATAGCATGTAATTGCATTTGAAACAATAAAGTCTCCTTTTTTGACATGCAAGCACCTTGGTCTTTTAACTTCAGCTTGTTGTTCAGGAGATCTGTAATGAATGAGTTCACTAGGGCTGCAGTGCTGCAGTACTTATCTGAAGAGTAGCGCTGGCTGAATTTAAATGAAATGATTTCCTTTTTTGTAAGAGTTTTTCTGATTGTTATTACTTACCTTCTTGTTCACTTCCTCATCTCCCATTCTCTTGCTGTCCCCTCTTTTTCTCTCTCTCTAGCTCCGCCCTCGAAACTGAGATGCTCTCTGTCTCTCTACTGTCAGGCCTGAACAGAGTGAATAGAAGACTCTCTCTCTCCCTCACACACAACAGCTCTTTGAAAAAAGTGGTGGGAAATAAACAATATGGTGAGATCAAGAGTGTTTCACACTAGAGATAAATATTTGCAAGAATGTGGCTGTAACACGTGGAACACACATGGGGAAGAGAGAGTCCCTCAGCCACTACAATCAGTGCTCTCTATGATTTCTTCCTTTCTTATGCGCGGACATACACACACACAAACATACACATATAGAATGAGGAAGACCAGGGAATCAGATCTGTCATTAAGTATGATTTCTCCCTGCATACCGGCAATACATGTGAAGTTTCCCCTTCTGTGCTGTTTTAGAATGGCTCTCTGTGTTTCAGTCTTTAAAGTAAATGACTAACTAACTGAACATAATGAGGCTTTAAGTGGCATTTCCCCCCTTTTCCCCTTTGAACAGTTCTTATGAAAGAATGCCAAATGTCTTTGGGGCTTTCAAGCCTTAAATGCACTTGCAAACTACAATATTCAAGACTAATGGTCGGTTAAGGAGAAACATTTAAAATGTGTGGTATTCCCTGTTTCTTTTTATACTTCTTTATTTGAAGGTATCTTTGCTTGACAAGATGTTCTACTCACTGTATGGAATACATACACTATTGAGACACTCTTTCTAACTAGTTTAAGGTGGACAGAGACATTCATTTTGCACACACAGCTTCTGCAATGTCCCTGGAAAAGCATTGACAATGAAAGGGGATCCTGAACAAGCACACTAGTCATGCCAAATGCCAAGTTTCAGCCAAATGGAACTGTATTCTAGAGTAACTGAGCTCCACTGAATATCTCAGCATTGATTGGATTAAGCTGATTTTGACTGGGTAAATGTATGTGGTGTGTGGGTTGTGTTAGCAATCAAACGTTTTAAGCACCTGAGAAAATAACATTTAAAAGTTGTTTAGATGGAAAGTAAGTGTTTAAAAACGATAAAATTAGAATAAAAACATGTAACATTAATACAGTAAATAGTGATTTTATGAATGTCACTCCACCATTTCCAGACCTCTCCTTATGGAAGTCCAGTATTAGTTGTTTGCTGCTAATGGAATTTCACAAATGCATGTAATGGCATTGTGGCAGAATCTGGAACCAAACCTATGTTCTGCTAACTAGTTAAGAACAGTACGTTTTTTTTTTTACTTCATATTTTTTGCCTGAATAGAGCTCTGACCCATCAAGACTTCACAAGACCTTTGAAGATATTCTGTGGGATCAAAATGATAACAGTAGATCCTGTTGCAAGGTGTCTTGCACATCCCACTGATCTGGGGAATTTGGCGGAAAAGTGAACACCTTGAACTCAGGTTCCTCAAACCATTCCTGAACAATGTTTGCAGTGTGGTAGGACACATTATCCTGCTGAAAGAGGCCTCTGCCATTAAGGAATACCGTTGCCATGAAATGGCCTACTTGGTGTGTTACAATGTTTAGATAGGTGGGAGGTGTCAAAATAACATCCACATGAATGCCATTATCCAAAGTTTTTTTTTGTAGTGAAACGAGCAGTTGGTCAGTGTTGTTTAAGTACTTGCCGTGTCTGTATGTCTGTAGTATGTTCAGAAAAGCATAAATGGGTATACTAGTTATTAGTGGTGCAACGGATCAAAAAACTCACGGATCGGATCAATTTTCGGATCAGCAAAAAAATAAAAAAAGACAACAAATTTAACTCCCCATTTATTCATTTAAGTATTTTTGCCCATTAAACAACATTCAACTCAAGACTCATCCCACACTATTATATAAAAACAAATTAAGGTGCAATATAGGGCCATGAGACGGGAGGGTGAAGAACCTTTTGAAGGATTAAGGAACCTTTTCATAACGTAGATCATTCACTAGTTTAAGGTTCGTTCACAGATCCTTTATGGAGGTTCTTCAAACTTTACTGTACTCTGAGACAACTCCTCAATACAGAATCTCTCCAAGTTCTCAGGTGATCAAGGTCCTCCATTTTGGATTCTCTTCAACTCAATGCATAGATTTTCTTTATGGTTTTAGTCATGTGATGACCAGCCAAAAGCTTGATTCTGTGATCACTGAAGCATTTTCATATGGAGTGTCTCTTGACAAAAACATGGTCATCTTGACTGACCAAAAAAAGCCATAAAAGTTTCAGTAAGTATCAAGTGATTCGTGATTTGATGAAAGAAAAGGAAATATAAAACACGTATCCTCTTCAAAACAGGATTACGTTGTTTCAATCCACCTACAGTGGATACGGGCATTTGGCTATTTTCTATTACCAATAGCATGATATAAGAAAGTCAACACTCGTTTGCCTTATTTCAGGGTGCTCTTTTATCACCCCCATTTTGATGAACAACTGTGCGAGTTTCGCTAAAGAGATCCTGAACCGTCAAGTAGATTAAAAAAATGTAAACATGATTTATGTCACGACTGCGGGGGTTAACCCGTTGCCGTGATTTGCCCCAGTGTTCACAGCAACAAGGCAGGCAGGCATCCATGACTGTGTTTTCTTTATTTAACCAAAACAGAAACAGAAACCTGGCTTCTGATGGTTTCCCCAAAACAAAAACAAAAGCCGTGACACTTTAGTTGCAGTTTGAAAAAAAAAGCTGCTTCATTAGCTTCAGTTTCTCAAATTTTACGTGTGATTAGGGTCATTGACCACAATGACTTGTTTCATAAACTTTTATAAAAAATGTGCTAATAATTCTGGAGTTGACTGTATGTAAGGAAAAGCCAGAAGATGAGTTACACTTTGCATTTCCATGTTACAGGTTTCCAAACCATTCTGTTGTGTGAATATTTGCTGATGCACCATTTCCATTAGCAGAGCACATACTGGTCTGCAGCACTATCTTATGTCCCTTTTGTTGGAGGGTGATGAAAGCAGCTTCCCGCAATGCTTTTATCCCTCTCCTGCTTTCTTCTCTCTCTCTGTCTGTCTCTCTTTCTCTCCTCCTCTCCTCCAACAGTTCCATGTCGTAGATTTCGCTCAGGTCCCCAGAGAGAGTAGATTTATATTCCCCCATCAAGGACAACAGACCACACAGAACACAAAATGCACAGTCAATAAACACACATAGGGCCCCCCTTGCGGATCCTGCAACTCCACGCTACCGGATTCATTTCTAGTTTTAATCACTTAAAGCATTAATAAATATCAAGCTGGCCCAGGCATTTCTGAAAAGCCATATGGGAAAATGTGATTAAAGCCTGAAATTGCTCTGGGAGAAGCGGCAAATGCGTCTGTGTAGTGCAGTTCAAAAGCTCTGGTAACCTCAGAGAAAACTGCACCTCTGACTGTTTAGCAACTTAAAGTGATTTAGTCAGCAGCGCCGCTCAATGCCTTTCAATACAAATCAGCCACTAAACCATGGAAAGAGAAATATTTTGCACTGATAAAAAGTGGCTACATCATTACTCTCTGATCTAAGCACTGCTGCCCTAAACAATTTAACTAATTAACTAATAAACAATCCTCTTGTGAATAAATTAAATTAACTGGCATTGTGGCAAAGTGAGCGAGCGTTACATTGGTAGGTTCAGTTTGAACCCCTTGCTCTGGACTAAAGAAGAATACGATTAATTTCTGAATTTTAGTTCTGGATCACTTAGTGGTTACACAGACACACGTCCAACATCCAACCAGAAGACATTGTGACGAGCAGCAGAGGAAGGAACCAGAGGCTTGGAATCTTGCATTTCTTCAGACTTTATTCCTCTCTCACAATCCAGCATACAGCATACCACTCTCAGCTGACTGACCCCAACTGACTAAAACCCCCTAAATACCACCCACTTAGCACTCAGTTTCCCGCCAAAATGATGATGAGCTGCAGGTGCACACAGTTTGCCCGCCAACTGGCAGTAACCACTAAGTGAACACACAACAGTCCCATTTAACCCCTTAAGGCCCGAACAGCCAGTCCTGCTCACCAGCTCGCCACATAGCCCCCTCCGAGGGGGTGAGCCCACAAAATAGTCCTGTAGGCGAGCTGGCAAGTTACGTTTCCTCCGTGCCCTCCTAGAACCCCCGGGGGACCCACGGTTGCCCCTAGCACCTGCCCCCTGGTCCTGAGTGCCCACCTGTCTGGGCGACCCGACCACCCCACTGTCCGGCTCCACAGAGTCCCTTGGGCGGTACGGGGCTAGCCTGTTCCGGTGGACTATTACCGTTTTCCGGCAGCCGTCCACCCGCACCCTGTACACCACCTCACCTACGCGCTGCAGCACCTCGGCCGGTCCGTGCCAGTGTGAGTCTAACTTAGGACTCCGCCCCTTTTTCCGGGAGGGGCAGTAAACCCAGTTGCGCGCTCCTTCATGAAAATCGCGCCCCCGGCTGCACAGGTCATAGGCCCGCCTCTGTCTGGCGATGGCCCCCCCGGCTCTTTCTCACCAAGGCGTGGACCACCCGGAGTCGCTCCCGCAACCGCTGAGAATAGTCTGGTCCAGGTGGCCCCACGAGTTCAGGTTCTGTGGGGGGCCCGAACGCCAAGTCCACTGGCATCCGCAGTTCCCGGCCGAACATAAGTGCTGCAGGGGTGCACTGCGTGCTATCCTGCACTGCCGATCTGTATGGCAGTCCCAGTCCCGCTGGTGGTCTGCGACCAGGATTGTAAATTGGGTCGCCAAGTTGTGATTAAATCGCTCCACAAGACTGTCGCTCTGTGGATGCAGTGGTGTTGTCCTGGTCTTGTGGATGCCCAGCCTCGCACACACCTCGGCAACCAGCTGGGCCTTGAAGTTGCGACCCTGGTCGCTGTGAAGCTCCTCCGGCGCCCCAAACCGGAAAAAAACCCCTCCTCCACCAGCTTTGCCGCGACCGTTTCTGCGCTCTGGTTGGCAATCGCGTATGCCTCTGGCCACTTGGTGAAACAGTCCATGGCCACCAAGACATAGCGATTGCCGGCCTCCGTTTGGGGAAATGGCCCTAACACATCGCCCCCCACCCTCTCTACAACCCAGCCAGTAAAACCGTCCGCGCAACCGTGCTAAGGTCTTCGCAGTGCCGAAATGTCCAACTCCTGTGGCACCATGGATTGAGTGCAGGACCTCCTGATGCAGCCCACGGGGCACCAGCAGCTGCCACCACACACGTTGGCCATCGGCATGTCACCAGCACTAATAACACAAGCCCTGTTTCATGGCCAGATTTTCCCACTGAGACCGATACGCTTTTATCTCTGTCTCAGCGGCTTTGATTTCTTCCCACTCCGGTTGCTGCCCCCGCTCGAGCCAGCCCCGGACCTGCCCAACAACGGGATCGCTCTCCTGCTCGCGTCGCAGCCTATCCACGTCCACCCCGCTATCCAAGTGGACCGCCGCCACTAACCATTGCTCACTATCCTGTTCCCGTTCCTCTGCCCGCGCACAATGTCGCTAGGGAAAGCCCCGGTGTTGATAAGCCTGACCAGCCCCTCGCAAGCACCTCGCTGTTTCTCCAGCAGCTCCTTCATGGCCTGTCGCATCTCGCTGGATGGCCGCAAAGCTTGCTGGGCCACCCTCACCTCGGCGTCCGCGTTGCTGCTTTTCCGCTGCGGTGTGGGCCCGTCCGGTGCGGCCACGTACAATCGACCCGCCCAACGTCCACCGTGGCTCCAAGCTTGACCAGTGCGTCCAGTCCCAGGATACATTCCTCAACTACTTCAGCCAGCCACACTTCGTGCTCTATCTCTACTCCATGGACGTTGAGTGTCAGCAGCCATCTCCCTTTCATCACGGCTATATCACCTGTTACCGTGGAGAGATACACTGTGGTTTCTTCCCAGCCAGGCGGGTCCGGGTGTTGGGTTTGCGGCAGGACCCCTGGATGGACGAGGGTGATGGTGGAGCCGGTGTCCACTAAGGCTCGGCAGCGGACTCCGTCGAAGAAGCACTCTATTTGCAGGCCTTCAGGGTCACCCCGTCAGCCCCCATTT
>JBBPDB010000019.1:6738281-6751774 GCA_037974465.1 Brachypetersius altus
CCCACACACTGCTCCCCGGGCGCTGTGTTCGTAGCTGCCCCCTGCTTCACTTGGTGAATGGGTTAAATGCAGAGAACAGAATTTCGTGCTGTTCACACTGTGTGCTGTGGTGTGTTCACGTATGACAGAATGGTCACTTTCACTTATCATATTTACTCCTCTAAGTCTTTCTTTCTCTTCCTTTTTCTTTAAGTGAGAAACCAAGTTTGACCCCTGTAAATGTACACATAATGCCAATTTAGTATTTTCGTAAATGGATGGATGGATGGATGGATGGATGGATGGATTTTCTGTAGGTTGGGTTACTGATGTTGGTATCTATATAGACACATCTTAAGAGTTTGTTTGTGTATCTCTGTGTCTGTTTGGCGGTTTTGACTTAGTATATGGAATATATGTTTATGTGTGCGCGTGTGTGTGTGTGTGTGTGTGTGTGTGGTACCAAACATTGAACAGTGTAATCCTGTTTGCATTAAGCAGAGATCCCAGCTGCCATGCTCAAGTGCTAAACTCCGCTTCTGCCTTATAAGGCCTGCCGTCTGCTCAGAGGCCTGACAGCGGGACACACTGTACACACCCAGCCTGGGCGGTCTGTCCTTCATACACTCTGTCCCCCTGTATGTGTGTGTGTGTGTGTGTGTGTGCGTACGTGTGTGTGTTTCTCTCTCATCATTCATAGCTTGCACTGGTCCAGATATTAGAGAATCAACCTGCTATTTCCAGATCATACTTTCCAATGCATCTCCTGCATCTTTGAATCAACACTATTTGTGTGTTCTCTTTCAAAATAAACCTAATTCCAAATCCTGTCTATAATTTCTCTCTCTCTCTCACACTCTCTCACTCACACACACACACACAGACATACAAACACACAGACACACACAGACACATACACACACACACACACACACACACACACACACACACACACACACACACACACACACACACACACACACACATACACACACACCCTCATTCTCACGCTCTGTCTCTCTGGTCCAAATGTTTCTCATCAACTCTAGGCCTTGTGCTTAAGCTCAGAATAGAGTTTGTGTGTCAGGTCACAAAGACCCAGAGAGCAGTGTGTTCAGAGTGATCTTATTCTGTTCCCTGCCGAACTGCCTTGACTGATTTATACCGACTGATTTTCATTTAAGGTCTGTGTTTGATAACATTAAAATAAATACAAATTGTGATTTGGTCTGTGTGTGTGTGGGGGTGGTGATTGCTTACTACTAATGCTTATTTATAATTCATGCAAATTATAATAGTTTCATTTATTGGGGGGGGGGTTGCAACACCTACACCACTTGTATGAATGAGTAATTGCCACTGAAAAAAACTTAAATAAATGTTGTTCCCACCTTTACCAACAACAACTGCAACCAAATTCTTCCTGTGACAGGCGTTCAGTCTTTTACATTGCTGTAGAGGAATTTAGGCTCACTGGTCTTTCAGAACTTCTTTAGCTCAGCCACATTAGAAGGCTTTCAGGCATGCTTGTTTAGGTCTTGCCACAATATCCCAACGAGGTTCAAAAAATGTTGACTAGGCCTCTCCAAAACCTCTCCAAAACCTGCAAAACTAAGTCTTTCAAAGGGGGTCTTGCCCTTGTGTTTCAGATTCTTGTCTTGCTACATTATCCAGTAGCGCTTGAATTTTAAATCACAGACAGATGACTGACCATTTTCCATCAGGATTTCTTGGCACGGAGCAGAATTTAATATTCAGTCAATTTTAGAAAGTCACCCAAGCTCTGACTGGTGGTTCTTATTATGCCAAATGTCTTTTTTGACACAAAAAATTATTCCAAATTTCACCGAACATTATTCCATTCATCAAGGTGTTTTTCTGTAAATGTGACATGAACCTGTTCCTCTTTGCAGGAGAAAAAAGAAAGATAGTGATTTTTGTGTGTTTGGGGGTTGGTGCGGAGGGATTGGGGAGGTGGTGCAGACTGAATTGAACTGTTTAGATTGTAGGCACTTTTCTGCTTACTCCAGGTTCAGATAAGGATTTGCTCCTAATGCATGTCTAATACCCAAGCACTGGCTGACAGCACAGGTGATGGAAGTAGATTTAGGGCAGTGTAAAGCACTTACAGTGCGTTACTCACCAAAATTTGCATTAGGTTGTCATCACCTAGGTTGTCACCACCTTGCACACTTCTATATGTTCTTACTTTATGTGATCAGCCAGAAATTATTTTGTATTTTAATTTTTTACTACATTTCTAATGAATCCCTTTAACAATGCGTGTCTATGGGTGTAAGTTTTTGTTTTGTATAGATGTAGAGTGTAAAGGAAGCTGGTAACTTTTATTATGGGCTGTACAATAAGCATTGAGCATGCTTGGAAAAAACTGTTCTTTAACATGTTCTTTACTGCTAGAGTTATGCCTTTTAAATGGATTTCCAGTAAAAATTGTGTCTCTGCCCTGTTGGATGTTGCTCAAGAATGAGGAATGTATGTTGCCATAGAGACCTGAGGGTGAACTGAGATGGAGAGTTGAACAGTGAGGCTCCAGATGCAAACAACATACTTTTTTTCTGCATATTCAGTCAAAATCCAGTGATGACACAGATATTACACAAGTGAAATAGCTACAGATGAGTCACCCTGGGTTTACTTCCTGGCATGTCCTTGGTAACCACAGCTCTTTATTTTCATCACAACTAACAGCCATTATAAATTATATAGTTCCAATGCTAAAATCTCATTGGCTGTATCACATTCAAAGCCATTGTTAAATACCCAAGATGCACACATATGACCTAACACCTGACTTAATAAACCACTTTATTAATCCAGAGTTATGTTGTCTAGCAACTACAGGCTACTGTTAATTAACTACTTTGCTTGATGCAGTAACCAGAATATTCTTCCTCACATTTTGGTGAATATTAGTATATTTAATCATATGATTTTATGATGCACTTAGACCATTGCACTGAAACAGCCTTTGTCATTGTTGTATGAAAGCAGGGAGACCACTCCACTTCGTGAAGTACCCCACAACACCCAAATCACTGTAATAGATGTGACATATTGTTTTATTTCATTTGTACACTGCAGCTATTCAGCTATTAATATATATAATTCATCTTATCATTTCTTCTTATCTCTGTGCGGGAGAGTGTCAAAAGGCCACCAGCACCACCTCATCCTTTGACATTTGCCCCTACCTCTCACTAAACCACCCCCCATAGCCCCCTGCTGATGTGAGCCAACAGCAGAGCTGCGGTCTATCAGTGTTACTGAGTGTTGCACGATAAGGCTGGTAGCTGGCATGTCTTGAACCAGGGCCTGATGTATTGGCTGAGAGGCTGAGGAGGATAAGGCCAATCCAAAGAACACACGGCCTAATTAGTCCCCTCACTCAGGTCCTCGTCAGGAATGTCAGAGCCCTGTCATTAAACACTCAGCCCAGCGGGGGTCCACTCAGCACATGGTCGGGGGGCTGATGAGGGGGTGCTGAGGACAGCTCTGCTGCAAATCACCACATTACTCCAAAACTGCTGGCTTTGGAGGCTGTTCAACAGTGACAGAGGGGTCCGTCGAAGTATAAATGGACTATTGGACTAAAACCTTTTAGATGGAACCTTTCATTTTGTATGTATTTAATATACCTTATTTCATTGTCAGGCCAGACTACTGTGTGAATCATACACACGTTTTAGTCTTAAATTCAAAGTTGTGAATGTGATGCTGTTTGCAGACTTTACATTCTATCTATCTACGAATTTGAAGCATTTTCCCCTGTTCTTCAATACTTCAATTCATTGCACAAGTGATGCATGTGACCAGGTAAAAGGGAATATCTAAATGGAGTGGCTCACTAGTGACATTCACTTGTTATAATAATTCCCTTGTTATTTTAAACTACATAATAGTACAGAAATGTATGCAATTTTGTGACTTGTCTAGTCAAGTTAAAGGGAAGAATCTAGCTTTCTAATCAATGCATTAATTGAATATGTGAATATAGCACAATATACTGTTAGAACTGTGAAAATGTCTAAATTATGGTCAGTTGTGTTTGTGTGAGAGGGAATGAGAGGGAGAGGGAGAGAGAACAAGCGAGTCTAGTTTAAGTGGCGGCCTTGCTCATCCTCCCCTAAATCACACACTGTCTCCAGGGAGACTAATGCTGCTCTAACTGTTGAGCAGAGACAGGGTATTAGACCATTATGTTATTTTTAGGTTAAACGTATCTATTTCTATAATCTCTCTCTCTCTCTTTCTTTCTCTCTCTCACTCACTCTCGCTCTCCCCCTTTCTCACTCTCTGTCTCTCTGTCTTTGCCTCTTTCTCACTCCCCCACATTGCTCATATGCCAGCTGCACACACAACACAGATGTAACTTTGCATTGTCATAAGCTTTCAGCAGAAAAACCAATCCAATAGCTGTTTTCAACTGAGCACTTGCTCTCACTGTGATTGGCTCCCTTACAAGTGTTTTAGACAATGAGGACATTTCATCATAAAGCTTATTTTACAAGAGAATGTTTGCAAACAAAAGGTTTCCCGTATGATTAATGCTGAAAGTCATTCACTTTAGCCACTAGATGCCCCAGTGGTCTGTCTCCCATGGAAAAATTACCCACACTGGATTTCTGCAGATTGAAAGGAAATGCAGTGCTAATAGGGCTATAATAATGCGCCATTTTAAGGGAAGGACACAGTGGTCCCTCTCTCATTCCCTATACGAGGCGAGGCAAGGTTTGAGATGGCCAGTGCCCTGATATGTGAGATTAAGGGAGTTTAATGAACCCATGGGGCCTGTGCAGGCCTTCTAATGGGCCATTTTTATCATCCTACGACTTCCTCCAGCTCTCCCTCCGGGGAGGGGGCTCCGCAGTCCTGTTGGAGCCCAGTGATAAAAGCCTTGGCCTGGGTTCACAGGCTGCTGGGAATGGCTTGAGCCTCAAAGTTTTTCTACTGTAAAAACCAGCTACTGTCAGCATGCTCCGACTCAACCTCAGAAGGCTTTAGAGGTACACTGGGAAAAAGAGGTACACTGGAAGTGAATAGATTTTCATGTCAAGTGTGGAAGAGAAATTTTACAGAATGAGTGGTTCTCCTGCTCTTGTCAATGAGTTTACCATGTGTCTTCATTATCTCTCACAGCTGTGTCCTCCTGGGAAGGTGTGAGACACCCATAGCTCCCAGCTCCCCCTCAGTGCTACAATATACAATTTTTCAGACTTATGCAAAATTATGCAAATTTTACACATTTATCAAAATGTCTCTTCACAGTATCAAAGGGTACTGTGGGTCAGAGTGCCCATGTTGACTCCATCTACAGTGAGCATCAAAACTGTACCACAAAGCATTAGAAGCATTAAAGCATTAGAAGATGGTGTGGACAGCCTAGTGTGATACTTACCCTGGGAAAAGATAGCACCAGAATGTACTATAAACCCTATATGGTTATTACTTTAACACACCTACCTAACACTGTTCTATTGAGTTAACTTCCCAATTCCCCAGATTCCAGTCTGATTGAGCATCTGTCTGATGGAACATCTGGGGGATTTAAAAGATTTAAAAGATCTGCTGCTAATTTATTGTAATGTGCTAGATGTGATACTGTATAAATGTAGAAATTCAGCTGTGATAATTGGAGCAAAATAGAGGGATATGTAATTTCATATCCATCAAAGAGTAAGTTAAGCTAACTAGCAAGCAAGGAATTGTTAAATTTCACACTTGAGTTCCATAAAAGAGAACATTAAATATTTGATAGCAATTCTAATGTTTCTAGCTGTCTCCAGCAAGGTGGAAATTAACTTTAGCCAAGTCCTGTGGTTTTTATATGGATCATTGTTTCTGAACGTGCAGAAAAAATGTCATTTATAATAGTAGCTCTTTTTGGTGCTGTTTAAAACCATTGTTAGAAGGTTCTTTCAAGAAGCATTTACAACATGTTCTCAGAGAATCACACAGAATTAACTTGTAACTATGAAAAAAGTATGTAGATCGTTCTTTAGGAAGTCAGTGCTGCGAAAACATAACCAATGCTAAAGAAAACCATTCGTGTAGGTTACTGATTACAATAAAAAAATAAAAATAAAAAATATAAGACAATAAAAACTGTAATCTGCCACAATGGCATATTGTAGTCACACATAATTTGGCATGCACTGTTTTGCCTTCACAGCCTCTTTGACCTCTGCAGAACTCTAAGGAGTGGGTGTGTTGTGCTTAAGCATCTCTGGAGAATACTTCAGTCGGAGGCTTTCAGGGAAATGTGTCGCTAGGAGGCTGCTGTGAAAAAACAGGAAAATACATATATTTCTCTAGCTTTGGCCCCACATGAGAGGCTTCGTCTGTCTCAGAGCATCGGCATGCTAGACCCATCAGAGACGCTGGGATGATCAGGCACAGCCTCTTTACAAGCTGCTCCAAAAAATCCTTGTCCTGCTTCCCACGACGCGCAAACCAACGTCATAGCCTCAGCAGAATGCGGGAAGGAGGTGGAGAGGGAGAGAGATGGGGAGGGGTGGTATGTGTGTGTGCGTGTGTGAGAGAGATAGAGAGAGAGAGTAAGAAAGACTGAGACACAAGAGGAGAGAGAGTCTACCAGAGAGATTTTACTTGGTGGGAGTGAGAGATGTGGAGTAAGAGGGAAGGAGGATGACGAGGAGGGGTGGAATGACCCCAAGGGAGAGCTGGGAGATCTCTGGCCCTTTTGGAAATGTGCTGGTGTATCCGGCCTGCACAGTGACAGTTGGAGCGATGACTCTTTCTCTAGCGATCATGCTCTCCAGGGCAAAAGCAGCCCTACCCGGGAAGTATTAGTGTTGACCAAAAAAATACATAAAACTCAGCAGACATTATTCAGTGCTACTTTCTCCCAGTTTCTGACACGATTAATAGCTGCAGAGGCTCTAAAAATAATGCTAGCATTCATAAATGCTGTCATAAATATGGCCTTCAGTGCTGCACTTATCTTGTATTTAAAGACTAAACTTTCTCATCATCTTGTATATCTGTTTCTCTTTAGCATGTTGACCTCCCGTTTTTGCTATCAAAAGGCCAGGCAATAAGTATTCAGGAGTTATCATGTTCACATGACTCTCTCTATATCATCTCCAGAATCATTCACTGCACTGACACAAGAGCTCTTCCATCAGTCTGTGAAATTTATCTTCTATGGATTCTTCTCTGGTATGCGTAGAAAACGGAGAAATTTGAGATCATTCTGAGGATGAGAGAGATGTGATGTCTAAGATCTGAAGTGATTATGTGGGTTGCTGTGAGTTCTAGAGCTGTGCATCCTTGATCCATTGCTCAATGTAGGAAAATAGGTACTTTGGTAACTGTGGAAATTTTTGTTATGTGGTACCAAAAATTGGTCCGGCAGCGATAGACAGTGTCTGCAGGGGAGTCTTTCAGTTAAACCCGCAACTGTATGAATTGGCTGATAAAACTGTGACCTCAGGCTGATGACTGATGATCAAAATTATCTATACTAAAAGTTTACTAATGAAGGTATATACTGAAAGTTATTCTTTTAATTTCTTGAATTCATAGCTGCCTGTTAATAAAATTAAATTGTGCTAACTGTAGAAGGGATTTGGCCACAAATGTAAACGCTACTGTTAGGGCTGGGAGATGAAATCACCATTTTACATCTAAAAGCTTCCATGGGAACTTGATAACCTAAACTATAGCATAATGTAATTGATTTAAAGGTTTGTGGTAGTTAATCAATTAAAACATTATTGAAAAATTTATTTAAAAGCCTTACTCACCTCATTGCACTAGTGAAATGCAGGGAAGAAGTAGGACTTGGTGAATGATTTTAAAACTTAAAATTATTCTAATGTAAATTTTATACTTCATACTATGATTATCTGTTATTAAGGATATATTCAGCACTAATTTGTCTTAAGCACTTTTGTGCTCATGCCTAGACAAAAAGGAAAAAGCCTGCACGCACTAGAATCCAATACTGGTAACAATAAACACAATTTTAGCAAGAGTAGTCCAATGACAATATTATTCCATGTGAAAGCATATTTTGTACCATATATACAAGATCACAACTGAGGTGTTTGAAATAGAGAGCCTTATACTTTACCACTTCCAAATGATCCTTTTGATACTGAACTAGATGATGTTTTTGTTTCCAGTGTTCCATTTCTTTCCTTGAACTTTGAACGTTATTTAATGTAACAGAATCATCACATGGAGTTATCATACAGTGTTATTACACTATATAATAGAAGAAGGTGGTATATAAAGTGTACAGTTCAATGGGACTCAATGGGAAATTACTTCCCGGCACGTGTTTTCAAGTCTGTGTAGGGTCCAAGCACAATGTTGAATGAATTCAATTAGCCCAATTACCTTTAATAATAAAAGAGCAGGCAATTACATTAGCTATTAAGGTGGTGTAGAGGTGAGAGTGTGCGTGCATGGAGGGCAGGGGCTAACATATGGCTCAGCTCAGCGCGAGACCTTAATAAAGCTAACATTGTCATGACTGATGTATGGCAATGCTGTAGTGGGCACTGAAAGATTCATTTGTCTTCTCAATTAAAGTGGAGAGGGCCAAAAGCACAGGGCCGACTCAGAGAGAAGGGAGGAGGACCGGTGTAGTTCGCACTACACAGCATGTTTGGAGATCAGGGTTTGGGTGAGAGCCAGATAGAGCCTGGGATCTAGATCCCTCCCTCTGAATTAACTCCCCAATTCCCCCCTATTCCCCCTTTGCAGAGTAGCCAGGAATCCCTTCCCCTGAGAAGGATGCTAGCTTTCATGTGGGGAACCCAGCACTGGCAATCAGGGAGCAGACTGCACCAAATAACTCCCTCTGTTGCTCTGCTGTGCACAAATATGTCTGCACACACCGCACCTCTTTATCAGACAAAACATCATGCGTCATCATGCCTTGCATTTTCCTCAGTCGAGCTACTCCAGACTTAGTACGCATGAGCACACAAAATACACTGATTTGAAGGGGTGGGAACAAATGAAGGAAAATTGAGGCCTCCGAAGAATCTTTAGCCTTTGGCATTGTTTTCAGATTTTGGATTAGTACAATTTCTCTATCTACAAAGAGTGTCTTTGAACACAAGTAGCTGTTATCTGACTAAATGGTGGCTGTTAAAGGAGGCTTTTATCTCGCATGACTCTTTTTGTCTCAAATGACCATTTAAGATACTATATTTTTTTCTTGGGTCAATTTGGGGGGGGTTGAGACATCTCTGAGATTCTTTCAGAGAAACAAAGCAATGTTTCTCAATGCTTTTTGCCCCTTGATTGATGACTACACTACTGTTTCTATTTGAAGTTTGACAGAGTAGAAAAACAAAAAACTTTGTCCTTACTGAAGCAGCTACTGTGTGGTGCACTTATTGTGTGTCATACTTAGAACTTTCCATCAGGAGCACATCTGTGATTAATTGGTATCTGATTAATGAGTCCTTTCATAAGCTGGATGAATTGGACTGCTGGCGACCATAACAATCACATGATCAGTACTGCTGTCACTTTATGCAGACATAAGCAAACACCGTGTAGTTAATGGTAAGTTCTCTATAACAACTGCTTCAAGTCACTGAGTAGTCGCAACAGGCCACTATTTCAGACTAAACAAGCTATTGTTCACTTTCATTTATCAACATGAAAATGAACATCATTAAGGGGTTAATGAAACACTTTTAACACTGGAAGACAGCTTTAAAAATGTCCATTAACCAGTGACTTTGCAATACTGAACATTTAACCTATTAACATGTTGCTGTGGGTTTAACAAATCTCTGAAACTGAGCAGGAGAAAGTAAAGAGGAAGAATAGTAGGCAGTGTGACACTATCAATATCAGGATAAATTGTCACAGAATGCTTTATGTACTGAGTATATCATAGATCAGTACATAAAGAACACTGACCAACTACGTGTTTAATTTCAAACAGTTTAATGGATCCTTGTTTGTTTGACATGTGAAAGCATGCGAATAAAAAACAGTTTACTTAATTAATTTTAATCTGACATTACTATATATATTGTAATGACATCCACTTTCTGTTGGATCATGAAAAAATAAAAGTATCACTCAGTTCAACATCACATAATTCCTTTTGGTTTACTTGTCATTATTGTGTCATTTTACGTAAATCGTTTAGTCCAAGCATTCTTCAAAATCATATCCAGTCATACCCACTGAGCTGGTATTGGGCAAAATCGACAAATTCGAAATGCATGAAAATGTATCAGGATGTTTTCGCCACCCCAACCTTAAACCTTAAACCTTACATTTTAAAAAGCTCTTCATAATTCTTCTTTGTTATAAAGTAATTCAGAAGTGTTTCAGGCATATTTTTACTTTCAATGGAAATTATGGGAACTCCGTTTTGTAATTGTCTTGTATGTAGCCATTTTATTCACTATACAAAATGACCAGTGAACCTATGCATCAGCATTTCATGTTAATGATTTACCAATACTATTCTCATGTACCATTCCATCATGCATTTAATTAAAATATGTTTCAAACCACCCCCACCACATAACAACTCTTAAACAAGGCATGGGGCAATGTTTTAACTCTGTTTCATGTAATAGATTCATGATATAATGATAATCATAATTATATGAGATTATGATAGAAGTTGATGATGGAAAATAGACTACAGTATGGGAGGAAGATTCCATTTGCTCACTTAATTCTTAGTGCAGCTTGTGCAGCTTGTACTTGTATACACAAATGATTCTTGTTACTGAATTAAGCGTGGAATTGTTACACTGCCATTGTGTGTGTTTTCATTAGCATGCTTGTAGATGGGTGAAATCGATTCTCTGAGTCATTACACATGGTCAGCCATGTCAGCACAACATACCAGAGAAACAAAACACACACAGTGAGTGTGGGGCTCAGTCTTCAGACTTTGTGTTCCATTCTAACTACAAAGACATGTAGTGTATTGTCAAAGTGATGTTACAGCTCTCTGCTAAAGGAGGCCAGCCGTGTTTGAATAGTGTAAAACATTATTAAAGATCTTCATTTTCTCATCTCTGCTGTGGAAAAAAAGGTAAGGACCTTGCTGAGGTGAGGAATCTGATCTTGCAGGCCACAGGCCAGACTGCTCCGCTCTTCTCAGCCTGCTAAATGGCACCTGGCAGGGTGAAGTGTATTGCCTTCCACCTGTGGTTGGACATTCACATAAAGTGGTTCAGGTCAGAACTGGTGAAATGACACTAAATCAGCCGTGAACACAAACACCACACTGTCTCTAGGGTTCAAAGTCTTGAAACTGTGAACGTAACTATTTACTGCATTCTGTCGTTCACTTGTCATTAGAACCTCTTTTTCTTAAGTTACTTTTGCTCTCATTTTCTGTCCTCAAGTAATGAAAAGACTCAATAGTGCAACTTCAGTTTCAGCGTTCTGTCCAAAACCAGTCATATCTTGTCAAGAGGGAAGTGTGGGCAGTTTTACACTGAATTTGCTGTAAAATATCAAATTTTTCCTTGTTCTGAGATGAACATCCATGTGCTAAATGAAATGGTACTTTCATGCAGTACGGTGAAAGTGCTTCACTGTCCTGCTCCCAAAGCTAACACTTTAACCCTTCTAGAGATAACCCTGGCCACATTGTTTATTGTAAATATGTATAATAAATAAAGTGAATGGTTGATAGCGGAAATGATTTGTGCCAGGCTTCTCTTTGTGTTAAACGGTATCCTGTGCTGCATTATGGAAATGTGGCTGTCTTGCATTGGAAAAGAAAACTGAGGCAGGTTAATAGCATGGTGTGTTCTAATGAAATCAGCAAGGCCAGGCCTCAGGAATGAGAGTCATACTGCTGTTTATTTCTTCACAGCTCTATCAGATACCCACTGTTTCTGCACAGTTTCTCCACTACTGGGCTTTCCTAGTGTCAGCTGTTGTCTTGTTAATGGCAGAGCATGCATTCGAGCTGACTGTATGTGACTGGAAGTAGGACTGCAGCTGTTTGTAATTAGAAGCAGGGCTGCATGATATAAAGAAAATACTGCGATTAGGATGCTGCATACTGTGATTGTGATACAACAGTGCTAATATATATAACGTTTTTTTTTATCATATTTTGATTATTTTTGGATTAATTTTTTTAACAAATATTACCTTATTGTGATTCTCCGTTGACATCTCAATATATAAATTTATTCATATTTAGTTTTAGTTTAATTCTCAATACTGTAGGTGTGAATTCCATTCTTTTAAATGATAATATATGTATAGTATGTCATCCAGGTTTGTAAAAGAGAATAAAAGGATATTGTGGATGACTATCGGTATATACAGACTTGAATACTGATGACCAGTAAGGTCTATAGTTAGTAGTAGATCTGTTAGGGTCTGTAATTACTAGCCAAAACTTCCGTTGGAGTTGAATAATATTAGGGCAGCATATAAAGGTGATCCTTGGTGGTCGACCTGGTCTGGAGGACAGGTGAACAAGAGACCTTCTGGGTTTTTGACCTACTCTGTATTACAGCTAATCGAAAAACCCAGTGATTGTCAAACTAGATGAATGGGTGTGCGATCTCCTCAGAGAAAATGGGCAAACTGCACACAGGACAGGTGCGTGATTCGACCCAGACCCAGCTATGTCATCCTACCTGAAAAGGACAGAACTGGAGGGTATTACAGACATGAGAGCATGAAACTTTGGGCTCCGAGTTTACATAAATTCTCTTGTTCTCTAAACCCCCAGCTCTGCACCTTTTAGATGGTAGAAAATTAACTATGAAAAACTTACAAATAAATTCATTCCTTTTTGTTTCTTTAAGGCCCACTAACCCTCCCACTCTCGCACCCTCAT
This sequence comes from Brachypetersius altus, assembly GCA_037974465.1. Lineage (NCBI taxonomy): Eukaryota > Metazoa > Chordata > Actinopteri > Characiformes > Alestidae > Brachypetersius > Brachypetersius altus. The sequence goes on from JBBPDB010000019.1 coordinate 6,751,108, forward strand.
CCCAGATGTACTGTATAGCATACCAATCAGTGGCACCTCAAAAACTGGTTTAGACTTGCCACCTATTGCATACTCCAAGACAGTGATTGTTCACCAAATTCTACATATTTTGCAGCCCTATGCTGAAGTGTCTTGGTGTTTGCTCTTGTTGGAATGGAAAAATTAGTGGTCAGGACCTTTATAGAGGAACAGAATCAAACTGAAGCAGGCAGCAATTAACTATTGGGCCTGAGCACAAGGTTTTGTTATGGGGTTTAAAAGGTTGGCAGCTCATGTACTGTATATAGAGAAGAGTTCAGTTGAGCACTGTGGCCAGATCAGGGTCAGTGCTGAGGAAGCGTAGGGTTAATTAGATTTACTCATGCTCTCAGAGAAGCTTCTTCACCTAAAACATGTACATATTACATATCAGTGAAATAGACGTTGGAGCCCCCATGTACAACTGCTTTAATGAAGCAAAACAGCATTATACATGTGTAAGTGTACTCTCACACAGACACACACTAGTGGAGTCATTGCTGAGTCTCTTCCTGACTCAGGAAGTGGAGTCAGGTTTCTGTGGTTGTCCCGCCGGACTGGCTCCTGTCTACCACACACACACACACACACACACACACACACACACACACACAAACACACACACACACACACACACACACACACACAC
>JBBPDB010000019.1:6751874-6775646 GCA_037974465.1 Brachypetersius altus
ACACACACACACACACACACACACACACACACACACACACACACACACACATACACACACACACACACAGACACACAAAACATACACACAAGATTTTACAATTGAGCATGTACACATGGTATACATACACTTCACAAATACACTTTTGTAATATAAAAAATATATTGTCAGCAGAGCAACTATCAACTATCATGTCAGCAGATTGTCTCATTCAGATTGTGGCACTTTTTTACCCGTGTATTTCTCTTATTTATTTTAACCCTTAGAAGTAAAGTTAATACTGTCAGCTAACAACAAGGCTAAGCATTTAAACAAGGAGCATAATGTCACTTTTTCATCTCCACAGAAGTACTTTAAAGAAGCACAAACACATCCATAACATTTAACTGTTTTTTTTTGTTTGTTTTTTTTTACAGTAAATGACTTTTTGGAATTGTGTAAAATGTTTCTTTTTTTTATAAAATATGTCAGAAATTTAAACATGGACACACAAAGGACAGCATGCCAGTAGGAATGATACTAAGATTTGTTTTATTGAAACAATATTACTGACTCAGTACTGACATTTCATAAGTAAAAAATAAAAGAGAAAACTAATTAACACCCTCAGTAGTGTGTAAGGGATTTTCCAGACAATATCCCATTTAGTGATATTGGAATGAAGGACCAACACTCCAGCAATCATCCTGAGCTCAATTCTTAGCCTTGTGGTTTATCATAGTCTATCTGTAAGGGTACATATCTGTGGTGAGCACCAGGTGGTTTTCATCAGAGAAGGTGATTTAAACATCCCCCTCTTGTCCTTTTAGTCTCTCTTCTAGTCTCTCTCTCTCTCTCTCTCTCTCTCTCTCACTCTCTCTCTCTCTCTCAGGGGTCAGAAGCAGTGAGGCCAGTGTATGTGTGTGTGTAGTGGTGTAGTGCTGTGCTGGAGTTGTGAAATACAGGGATTCCTTTGCAGGACGAGGCTCTTAAACCTGACTGCATGGATAAATTATGACATTCTGAAGTTCACCTTGTGTACAGCTTGAGCTGTGAGTGGAGCTGTGGCAGTGCTGGTGGTCAGAAAGCTCATTACGGCACTGCCCCAAGTCTGGCTGCTGACCAGCTCTCACACATAAACACTCCAAGGTACACACATGGCTCACACACGCATAATACATATAAACATTGACACACAGTCAAGTTTGTAAACTCACTATCTTGTCATCATCAGCACAGTGCACACTGATATGCCACTTTTCTTGTTATTTGAACAGAATCCAAGTCAGTCCTTGCTCAGAATGGCCCTTATGCATTGTTATTCTTTACACCCCCCCTTCATTCAGCTCTCCCGTTTCTTTCGTCATAATTTTCACACGTTATTTTCGGTGAATGCTTTCGCTCTGACGTGTTGCTCTTGGCAGCAGTGGGATCTGGTTACATTTAGAGAGCGTTTGCGTCCGGCCATGTGTGCGAGCGTGTTGTTCTGCTGATTAAGGGAAGAGATAGATGAATGAATAATAAATATAGAGCGGGATAGGCAGCCTTTGTTCCGCCTGAATCCCGTCGTAATGTATGGAGTGAAAACACGCGTTGACACTGAAACTGTGGATGACGGCAAAGCTGCTCATGGTTCGGTGTGGTCCAGCAGGCTGGGGTCAGGAAGACCCACAAAAGAGCAGGCTAATAATGTACAATGCCAACGATTTACTTTAATCTGCCACATTGGACGCTTAAGTTCAAACAAATGAGTACTAAGACCACCAGTACGGATTACTGGTATCTTTTTGAAACATTTTTGTCACTGTATAACTTCTTAAACCGCAAGGATGTGGGACCTTGTGTCACTGAATAAAACCATAAAACGAGTGACTGAATAATAGGCCTTCATTTGAATAATACTGAATAATAAGAGTCAAGTTATTTTCATATTGTACATGGAAAATAGTTTATTTTAGAAACATCTCCTAAGCTTATGCTTGTGTTTGTGTGCACATGTGTGTTTTACTAACTAACCTTAAACTTTTTGCTGATGTTCATTAGTTCTCCTGTTCTGTCCAATTAGTGATGTCTGGATGCTGTGTATATATAGACATCTATTTGTTTGAGTGCGTTTGTATTTTGTACTTTGCAAGGACTTCACAGAAAAACATTACACTTTTGAACTGTACATATTCGTATTTACCAAAATTCGACTTAGGTTTGAAGTAAGAATTGCATTATTCAGCTGTGCTGTTACACTGTGTGATATTATATGTATGCTTACCTTTTACTGGAAAAACTGAAAACAAGACCAACCTGCAGTATCAGAACCTGTAGAATGGTTCTGAACTATTTTTGTACGTTTTGTTTTTATAAACTAATATTTTGATAGTTAAAAAAATCTTTTGGTTATTGGGGTTACGGTAATCATTAGGATTAGGTTTAGAAAATGTGTCTGTTTGTCTTTAACTGACATTTAACCATATCAGTTATATGCACTTGAATGTAATAGATTCTATTAAATCTCTGAAATCTGTAAACCTAAACCTAACTTTAAAATCTAACCTTTTATTTATTTATGTATAGTATGTACGTATATGTGCAATAACAATAACATGGTTTGCCAACACTTTAAACAAATAAGGAGCTTTTTAACAGCAGTGTTCCCTTTTACACAGTTACAGAGCTGCAGTTCAAATTTTTCTGAAAATCTCTTAAACGCAAACATTAATGTAATCAAATCAAAAATAAAACCAAAGCTATTGCCACTGCAGGGCATTCACGTTTTATCTACTTAGTTATCAAAAAACAACCAAAAACAATTGTACCTCCAAAGCTTGGGCGCTGGAACCATTATAGCCCCCACCCTCCTCCGGAAAACAGCCAAGACGTAGAGCATATTATTTGCTTTTTTCTCATTATTATCTGTGTATATCTGTATTATCTTATTGTATAAACTGACTAAGCTTCAAGGTAGCATTTTTCAACAAGGCAGCATGAATCGATACACTGCTTACAAGTAAATATTTTAAATAAAATATATTTTTCTGATTATGTATAATATAAGGGAGCATTTTTCGGCAGGGTAGAACGAATCGATACACTCTGCTGTCGATATGTGATATGGTAGCATTTTTCGACAAAGCAGCATAAATCATCAGAACTCTGACACCTATGGTCCAGAGCTATGATCAGAACAGTACATCAGGAACCTTCCGAGCATCAGCAAGATAACATTTATAAATCTGTTTTCTTTTTTTTGAACAGGTACCAATAGGAACATTTTTCTTTTATCAGGGAGCAGCAGAAGCAGTGAGTATGTTCAATAGCAAGTGTCCCTGTTAAAGTAAGGTGAAGCGGTCATTAAAAAAAATAATTTTTGTTAATTAAATATTAAATAATGCATTAACGTGATAATAACAATATATAGGACATTTGGAAGACCCCATGTCATGACGCTGTATAAAAACAAATCTTTGTGTGTGTTTGGTGGTAGGGAGAGTCAGAGGCTGACAGACTGACTTGTGATTGACACTTAGTGCAGTGATAAGGGCTGTTCTCTGTGTCTGTTTGCCCCCTGATGAGTGCCAGAGGCTGTAGACTTCTCTCTGGAGTCCCACTGCAGTGGATTCATTCTGCTTACACTACAGCCTGCTCCTCTCCAGCTCAGCGCTCGCCCAGCACACTCCCTCCTCTCAGACCAACCTCCTCTCGTAAACAACCAGAGGCCTGCTTTCTGCTGCACGAAAACCCCCAAAACAATGACCTCTTCCCTGGCTTTTACTGCATGCCAGCAAGAACACAGGCCCCCCTATAGTGTGCTGTAAAACAGCTGGAATTTCTAGCTCTATATATGGACACACATCGGCTGGTACATTTTATTGTTGGATGTATGTCGTAAAAATAATAAAAATATTTGGTTGCACATTAGTTTTACAGTTGTTTCACTTCCGCAACTGTGGCAGTGTTTGTTAGTTGGTAAATCAATAGAGGTGACTGTGATTTCCCTGTCAAAGGCTTGATTTTGAGGTCACCAAACCATTTTTATATGGATTTGGACCTATGTTTGTAACTTTTTTGGAAGATCCTATCTCAGCCCAGTTTTTAATTTTACTCAGAGGCAGCCAAAAATCTCTTAGTGCTTTTATGTGTCCACAATGCAATATATCCTAACAAAATTCACTTGGGCATTTGGAGAACAACTAGCCCTAAAACATCACTGATCACCCACTATATAACTGTTGATCTTTCTGTAGAATCATCCGTTTTTAGTCCCAACCATCCTTGAGATCTGTTGCCAAAGGGTTCTTTTTTTCTGAATACCTTTCAACAACTGTGGCATTTGGAGATTATATCTCTCCAATGAAGGTCATCACACTTTTGTCTCATTTAATCTTTTTCATGTTAATGAATGACTTGGAGAATATTTAAACCCCAGTGAAATATAATGTTGTGTATGACAGCGTTAGAATTTCTGAATGGAAATAAAAGTAATTGGGCATGCTTTAAAGTAAAGTGGCCCCTTTAAAATGTTTATTATATTTGTTCATAAAAAATCTCTTGGCATGTTAATAATTGTGCTTCAATTTAATGTGTGGCTTTTTCCGCATGTCTTTAGTTTGAGGTTAGGATATTTCGCTTTTCACCCCAGGCTTTCTCCATGGGTCCCAAAACTTATGGAGTTGATTATTATGTATTATCAAAGGAATTAACATGAACATTTTATTTGTGTTACACGTCTGACTGAAGTGAATGTCATGGCGTATATTGTTGGAGGAGCAGTGTTGTTGTTTTGACAGTCAGGGCACTGTGAGTTTGCAGTAATCTGATCCAGTTTAAGGCTATTCCAGGGCACTGCAGCTGAAATGGGAGCTCTTAGCCACTCTGTATCTCCTGAGACACACTCAGCCAAATCATATGCTGCCCAGTGACAGACAAATGCATCAATTATACCTATTTAGTGCAGGGCATGGGTGAAAGGGCAACAGGCAGAGCAAAGTGATTGCCAAATGCCCCGGTCACCCTGCTCATCAGAGAAGGAGAGAGACTGAGAGAGAGTAAAAGGGTAAGGGGGGAACACGCAACAGAGACAGAATGTGTTGATTTGACATCCTGAGACAGAATGAATACTATTGCAAATTACATAACCTTGATAACCTTTATTCTTTATATGTTGTTTTGCACAGTAAGCATGTACAGAGTAGTCTGATAACTGAAAGAAAAAGACAGATGAAGAAAAATGAGAGAGGTTATGCTGAATAACCTGATTATGAACGTGATTAAAAATCCAGGTGAGAGACATCTGATAATGGCTTTAATCAACATGCTGTGCGTCCACTTAAATAACCTGGTAAACTGCCAAAATCAGACTATGATCGGATCATTAGTGTGCATGTAAACACCCTAATTGTGCATGACGGTCCGGTTTAAAAGGTTAAATGTGGAGTGGAGGAAGTGTAGTGTGTAAGCAGCATGTATTCTCAGCAAGGCTGCGCTGCAGGCCAGCTGAAACTCTCACAGGGAGCCAGAGAGGACCCAGGATTTGCCATAAATGAGACTTAGCCAGCTGGTTTTCATTCTACAGGTTCGGCAGTTGCAATGTCACCACTTAATCTGACTATTTTTACATCACTCTCAGAGCGGTGATTTTACATTGCACTGTGTTTAACACTGACCTCCTGAAGTTCATGGTATCCTTAAAGTTGCCACTGAAAAGCAGATTATAAACTTGTTTTGGCAAAATGGTGATTACCATTTCACAAGTGGTGGCCTAGTGGGTAAGATGCTTGTCTCTGGACCAAAGGTTCCTGGGTTGAAATCCTACCTGCAGCACACCACTACTGGGTTCCTGAGAAAGACCCTTAGGTTGCTCCAGGGAGACTGTCCCCTGTAGTAAGCGAATGGAAGTCGCTTTTCAGCGTCTGATAAATGCTGTAAATATAAATGGTTACTCATTAAATATATGAATTGTTTGACCCCTTAAATGCTTGCTCTAGTGCTCCATTCCCCACCTGTGAATTAAGAAAAAGATGTTGCTTTCCAAGTAGTTTTCTATGTTTTCCGAATCTTAAAGAATGAGCCTTCATTTGAAGAGCTTATTTCCCTGAAAAAATGTGAGCTATAAGGCTGATGTTGCAGGTTACTTTAAATTGAGATGGAATCCTTATATAATATAATATGATAAAATACTATAATAAACTTTAAAAAAAAATAGCACTGCTGTTAAGTAGTTAAAATATGGGCTGGTGAAGAGAATACGAATGTGGTTTCAGATTTCTCCTCCAGTTGTTGTTTGGATTTGTGAAATTCCCTCAACAGCAACTTGATTTAATTTGATTAAATTTTAAGTACTGGTTGAGTCAAAACAGGTTTCTGATAGTAGCTACAGGGCTTGCTGGGCTTGTATTTATTCTTTTGAGTTTTATGTAGTATATTTAGTAATGCTAAGAAGAATCTAAACAGGTTTGAAATACTATTATTACAGTATTTATAGGTACTATTATTACACAGTACTTTAATATAAAATATCTTGTCTATCTGAACTATTTGTATTGTTTTCTTAATATAGTGTTAATATTAGTAGTAACCGTGTTATCTGTTAAAAACTAAAATTAAAACTTTGAGTCTTGCCCCTTCTCCACTGTACTCTTTCAGCTCTGTACTGTAAGAGTGACCGGCCGGGTTTGCTCTAACTCCAAGTGAGCAGAGCTCAAATAAGCTGTTCTCGCTGACGTCAAACATAATTTGAAGTCCCGTGAAGTAGATTAACGCCATCTGGAGGGACCTTAAAGAAGAACAGCATCTCTCTCTGTCGGTCTGTCTGTTTCTCTCTCTCTCTTTCTCTCTCTCGCTCTCTCTCTCTCTCTCTCTCTCTCTCTCTCACTCTCTCTCTTTCTCTCTAATTTTTTTCTCTTTCTCTCTTTCATATACCGATATATTTATTTTTGATATTCATTTCACTTTTACTGCTCTCTCTCACTGTTACTGCTCTCTCTCTCTCTCTCTCTCTCTCTCTCTCTCTCTCTCTCTCTCTCTCTCTCTCTCTCTCTCTCTCTCTCTCTCTCACTCTCTCTCTCTCTTTCTCTCTAATTTTTTTCTCTTTCTCTCTTTCATATAGGCTACCGATATATTTATTTTTGATATCCATTTCACCTTTACTGCTCTCTCTCACTGTTACTGCTCTCTCTCTCTCTCTCTCTCTCTCTCTCTCTCTCTCTCTCTGTCACAAACACACACAGGATCGTATAATATTGAGACATGTTTGACGCTATAAATTGTGTTCAGTATGTTATTGTCTCGAGTTGAGTAAAGAGTTGTGAGCTCATGTAATAATAATCAATAATAATAACAATCAGTATTTTGTGTTTGGATCTGCTAAATAATGTGTTAGAATAACGAACATTCTCTTCTAATATCTAATTTATTAGTCTTGTATTTTAGGACAAATCGTCCTGGTTGTTCAGATCATCTTGGTTGATCTGCGTTGCTTCCACAGTCCATGCGTAGCATCATGTTTATTATTTCGTTTATTTGTTTTATATCCAATAATCAGCAGACATTTAAAAGAAAGCGGACTGAAAATGTATCTCGTTTGTACAGTTCTAAACAAAAACAAGCGAACATCAAGGTGACTGTTTAAAAAGTGTTGAAATGCAAGTAAAAAGAGAAAGGAAAATATTCGATTATTTATAGTATTGTAATATGATAAAGCCGCCTCGCGCTTGAGCGTAATAATCTATTTCGCAGTTACACATATTATTATTATTATTATTATTATTATTATTATTATTATTATTATTATTATTGTTGTTGTAATTATTATTAATAATTATTATTATTGTTGTTGTTGTCGCATTACTATAATTATTATTACTATCATTGTTGTTGATAATGCTATAATTATAATTATTATATTACACGCAAATAGCAACAACAACAACAATAATAATTAAATTAAAATTAATGTAATTATTAATGTTAAAAAACACTGAATTGTTTTTAGGTGGACTTCACCAATTGTATAATATCCTACCTTCAGCACACCACCACTAGGTTATGGAGAAAGACCCTTGACCACAAGTTGCTCCAGGGAGAATGTCCCCTGTAGCTGGAGAACGGAAGTCGCTTTGCGTCTGCTAAATGCCTTAAACGTAAAATGTATTTAGTATTCGTGGGACAAAGACAATCGGTGCACTGCAACCTCACACATACACACACAGTTTCTCACTTAACAGTAAAGTGTGAGAGCTGTTTCAGAGTCTGATCTGAATACAAATCCTCTATTTTCCGGATGCACAAATAAAAGCGCTCGATCCACAGCAATTACCCACCACCACCACCAAACCCTCGCCCGCCCCATACACACACACCTCATCCTCTTTAATATTGATAACAAATTCATACATTTAGCAGCACAGAGTAACATAACATGTAGCTTAATAAGCTGGGCTTCACATCTGATGTTGTTGTATTATTTTTACGTTTACGGCATTTAATAGACGCTCTTATCCATCGGTGCTTAAGTGATCTGCATCTGTTCTTCATATCTGTAAAGCTAAACTTAAATCAACATCTGATTTTAACCAAGTTTCTGCCAGCTCAGTTATACACCGTGTCAGAAAGGGGGAAAATATTATTATTATTATTATTAATAATAATAATAATAATAATAATAATAATAATAATAATAACCAAGAACCCTCTATTTGGCCTGTAATCATATTCTGTGAGACAGAGAACAGTCTGTGCACACTGAGGTGTTGATCAGTTAATGTCCACGTATTTCTGTTTGCAAGTTTTTTTGTTCATTTGTTTGTTTGTTTTTACTGATTGCAAAAGATACATAAGCTGAATAAGTTCGTCCAAGGAAAATGAGAAAACGATGCATTTCAGATAATTCTAATGTGTGATTCTGAACGACAACTTCAATAATTAAATGCAAAAAAAAATTTCTGAGCTCAGTTCACTAAAAGCGGCATCACGTTTTTGGACAGGTGTGTGTGTGTGTGTCCGGTTCTGGTCTTTCCTTTCTATCCATCAGACCTACCCCGCCTCCTCACTTTCAAATCACGTGATCATCCTCCAGCTCTTCTCATTCTCATTAACTCACCATTTTTTCTAAATATTCAGTATCGCTCCTTACGGGCCTTTTTAATACGTTTTTATTAAAACGTTTATTTTGTTTTGTTTTATTTATTACAATAGAAGGTACATTTTAATTATTAATAAAGCTTTTTAAAGGTAAATTATTATTAAAAGTACATTATTATTATTATTACATCATTTATATTCCATATTTAGTTCATTTTGTTATGTTTCTATTAATATTGTAGTAATAGTGACAATATTTTTATTATTATGCATTATAAGTTCTTTTTATTATTATCATCACTGTTACTTTATTATTAATATTATAATTGTTGTTTTTGTATTATTATTATTATTATTAGTAGTAGTAATTATAATATTCCATCTGTATAAAAAAGCATGATTAGAACGTCATTCTAGAAGAAAACGTTATTAAAAATTAAATGTAGACATAAATGAATGAATGAATAAATAAACAAGCAAACAAACAAATAACAGCCTAGAGTCTCTTTCCCTCTCTCTTTCTCATTTACTTGGGACCAGAACACTTTGCAGACAAACTTTATACACACTGTTGTAGAGAAGGTATCAATCATCTAATGAACTTAATGTGTGTAAGTGTAAATCACCACTTTCATAGATCAGTACATCAGACCACAAGAAACACGGGTGAGTACAGTGATTCACAGCAGTGTGTGTCGTCTGGGATCTGTGCGATTCCACTTCAGTCCGAACTGCTGGCTGTGAGTTGAACATGTCACACACTCAAAGTGCACACACGACCAAAAAAGACCACCAGTAATCAGAGAGAGAGAGAGAGAGAGATACTGTAATTTCTGCTTCAGCCTCACTCACCTGCACTCCTGCGCTGTAAACACACCCAACAGAACATGACAAGCACGACTTGTTTATTGATCTTAATTAATTTGCTATAAATAAAATGTATTCAAAAGACCAACATCTCCTTTCACTGCTCACAGCCCTCTCACTCCACCCCACTCAGACTCTAAGGCTGTATTCAGGTGTGATGTACCTTACAGTACGGTGTGTTATTTGGTCATGTGTAAGTGTTACAGGCTCTTCATTAAGTCATGAAGTCATTCTCATTTCAAATGATGCAAGCATTCTTTTAACAAAGCATAAATACAAGGAAAGAAAAGTCAGTTTGATTGTATATTAAGCTTCAAATAGAAATTGATTCAATCTTTCTTCTTTAGGATTAAGGAATTTTAAGTTTTGTTTGGTAATACTTCCAAAATGAGAGATTAATCATTTAATCCCTTAAGGCTTTTCACCACTTTATACACCTTTTACCTCATTTAAATAGATTTTAAAACATTGCTCAAACTCTGTTCTTATTTGGTGTTTATATTGTAGGTGCAGTTAATGTTATTGCAGTTAATTTTTTGGATTAGTTATTTTTAGTTAAAATATTTATCATTGGACTGTGTAAAAGAATCTTTTTGTTTGGCATTTTGTTTAATTTTAGGTTACATTCCTTATCACTAGCAATAATTTTAATACATTATTTTTCATATCATTTATATCTAATAAACTGCACAACTGACATCATATTGAGAAAACAACCTGATGTGAATGCTGTGTGTGAGCTGACAGCGTCTTTGTTTAGATGGATGTTTCCTTCACTTTTTTTTGCCGTAGTGGCTCTCAGTCTGCATAGGTTTTCATGTCTGTATGTGCAGGTGTGCATGGTAAGTGTGTGTACTCCCTACTGCCTTCTGGTTCTCATGATGTATACTGTGTATGTGTGTGTTTGAACTTCTTTGCGTGAGCACACGCATGTCTTTCAAGCCTCTGTGTTGTTCCCATGCTGCGTATGTCTGTGCGTGTGTGAGAGCAGGCTTCCCTGCCTGGACGGGTCGTGACCCCTGTGTCGCCCAGCAGGGTCCAGACACCCTCAGAGCCCTGCAGGAAGGAGAGAGTCTGTGTTATTCTTTCTCTGCCTCTCAGCCATATTTCACTAGTGCACACTGACCCTGCCTATACACACACAAGTGCTGCCATCCTTAGCTTTATATATAAAACTATATATAGCTGAGCTCAGAGTGGCTCTGCCTGAGCCTCCGTGACCCACAGCCCCCTTTCTCTCCGCAGATGTACACTCTTTCGGAATAAACCAGCGGAAGGGATTCAGGACATATAGCGGGGATGGACTACTTTGTCCTGCACAGTTTAAGTTTTTTCCTGCTCCATCACACGTGATTCAATTGCCAGGTTGATGGCCAGGTTTAGTAGATGTGTTAATTACCAGGTGAGCTGATTACCAGGTGTGTTGGAGCAGGAAAATCACTAAACTGTGCTGGACTTTGGTCCTCCCAGATCAGAGTTGTGCAACCTCACAAAGAAGGTCCACCATTGGTCCTCTAAAGAATTTAGAACCTGCTGTAGTGAAAATTATGTAAAAAGTATTCTAATTGTAAGCACAAACCCATGTGTCAAATAATGTTGTCTGTGTTGAGAAATGTATTGTCTGTTGTGTGCTACCCGACTTAAAGTCATCTAAGGTGATTCTTCAACAGCATCTTGTAAAACACCTTCGTTCATGTTAATATATATGACTGATTCCTGTCCCATTTTTTACAGCTGAAACGCATCAATGTTTATGTTCTCTTTGAAAGATAGGAATCAGGTCATGATTAATTATTTAGGAATCACATCAAAATGATTTATTTACATTGAGTTTTATATGTAATATTGGCAATGGTATAAAAGTGGAAAATTCCACAAATGTACTATTTTGGATGACTTTTAAAAGTATTTTTCAGGTCAAAACTTTATCTTAAAACTATCATGAAATCATGTCTTGTGTATCAGGCTGTACAGTCATAACAATTTCATGTACAAAGTTCTGTGGGTAGCTTTTAGAGGCATTAAATGGTTTGGATGTCTGGTTCCCATTACCACAATGGTGAACAATTCTGCCATGGCAAGTTTCTCTAGAATGGCGCATTTCACATCAAACTGCTCTGAATGATGTTTATTCCTTCAGGATTGAATTATGCCAAAATGTTAAATAATCAGTGGAATTCCCCTACAGAACTCATTCACTATGTACCTCTTTGTACCCACATACTGCACCATGTTTTAAAGTGCCCGAGGATAATACAGGTGTGCTGATCACTACTGACTTAATTATGCAGTATCTCTGTGGTTGGCTCTTCTATAGACTGTGATCCCTGAACTCCAACCTGCTTTTCATCGCTGCCCTCAGACTTAAAGTACTTAATCACTAACTCTCATACACCCACAACCATTCTAATGAAAGTCTTCAGCACCTAAAATGTATACGATTTTTTTTCAGGCCTTTCCATTTTAGGTTCACACTCTTCAACCTTTTCAACTTCACTTTGCAACTCAGCACATAATATGTCTCAATCCTGAGACTTTAGACGGTTACAAAAACCCTTGATAAATTCTCCAACTCAGGAGACTATTTATAAGCACTTAAAGCCAGTTTGCACCTGGGGCGAATAAATCGCAGTTATGCAATTTATTTGAGTCAGGTGTAATGTGAAGTGTGGGTTTGTGTGAATCTATATTTCATCTTAAATACATGGAATTTAATAGTGAGATAAGTGTGTGTGTGTGTGTGTGTGTGTGGGTGTGTGCGGGTGTGGGGGTTACTGTTCGCCAGCTGTAATGTTTCAGCGTGTGTGGTGCATTAGCATAAAGTTCACCTTATCTCTTACTGAGCTGCTGATTCCAGTAGTGCACTGTCACTCTCTCTCTCACACACACACATTCACTCTTTGTCCCTCTCTCTCTCACTCACTCACGCTCTTACTCACTCATTCTCTCTCTCTCTCTCACTCACTCACTCAGTCTCTCTTTCTCACTCACTCACTCTCTCTTTCTTTATCTCTCACTCACTCACGCACCCACTCACTCACTCTCTTTCTCCCTCTCTTTTTCTCTCTCCCTCTCTCTTTCTCTCTCCTTCTTTCTCTCTCTCTCTCTCTCTCTCTCTCTCGCTGGTGTGATTGGTGGCAGAGGGGGGAGTAATTATGATTGAGGGCATTACTCCTCTATGTGCCCCTCAGGTCAGCTTGACGTTGTCCAGATAAATTCTTAGACAAATGGCCTGCATAGCGTTGGTTCACCAAAACCTGAAGTTATGTGTTCATGAGCAAGCGAGCAGTGGAGAGAACAGCCTTTAAGTATATCCTGCACAAGAGAGCTTGTATCCACTTAGTTCTGGTAACACACTGGATTTCAGCCTAAATGTCAGACCCACTTATCATATTCCTGCCTTGCTGGCTTTGGTCCCCGCATATGACTACTTTGATACGGAATTTTTTAATCTACATTTTTCATGCTGTCATTTAGGGGTTGAGCTGAGTGCTGGAGACACAGAATTGTAATGTTAAGATGGGAGCAGTGGAACATGGCGCCTTTACAAGGCTTTTCCTGTTTGTGTTTACCCCTGAGCTCTTTGCGTTATGAGAAGAGAAAGTTTATTCGTGTTGTGAAAGAAAAAACTCACTGTCAGCCTGTGAGTTTGGCAGAGACTTCGCTACAGCCCTGCTCTACATGGGGCATTTACAGCCCATGCCAGATCGTTAATGCCCCGTGCTCTCCGCCGGCCCTGCCCTGACCCGAGGCTAGCCTTTGCCCGTAGGAGTGCCCTGTCGATGGGGCGTGGATTTGCGTGCGTAGGGCCCCCTGAGCAACCCCCCAACCTAGCCCCTGTGTGGTCCTGGAGTGCATGCCTGTGTGTGTGGTCCACGCAGGCCCCCCGATCATCTGTCCGAGGGCTGCTAACTGCCTGCTCAGCCACCAGGGCTGTTTACTTTAGCTCTGTCTGCACCAACCCGGCTCTGATCACTCGCTTCCTCCAGCTGGGCCAAATCAGGCCCCGGGACCCAGCCCATTCAAGAGCACCAACCAACCAAGGGGAAGAGGCTGTTATCAGAAATGTGAGGGGATACTAAAGGGGGCCCCTGATGGCTCAGATACTCATCCATTCCCTCCCCCCCAAAACACACTGACTATTCCTCTCTAAATGAGAGACATAGGTTCGGGTGCATTGCACAGTCCCTGTGTGCACAGAACAGCAATTACCATGTCAGAGGCTTTGGCCCATTGGTCGTGATAATTGCTTGCTAACACCCAGTATAAGAAACAGGACACTGCCTTTCTCAAAGGGGAATAGACAGACTGTCGTCTGGACCTGATCTGTAGCCGGTGTGTCTATGGAAAAGCTACCATGAAAAAAATTATGCTATACACAAAGCAGACATACTAATGAATGCCTGTCAGTCTTTCTGTTCATCTGTGTGCCGGTCTGTCCAATAGGGATATGTTCAGTATAGAATGAAAAGTGGTGTTACAGCAACAGATTCTCATAGTGACTAAAACACTGCCCCGACTATCTCCTCCAACTATCTCCTACTTATACCGTAGGGCTTTCTTGTGACTTCTGTTTAAATTTGAATAGATAACTGCGCGTGAGAAGTATCTTCATGCTCATTTGTCCTAAAGTTAGATTATTTATTTAAGTATGCTGTTTGTTCAATTAAAACATGAAAATTCATAATTGTTTCATGGAAATATGAAATGGTTGTCATCAAATTGAACAAAATGTAGAATAAATTAATTAATTAATATTTCCTATTTGTACTATACTACACATGAAATTGTTGGGGTTTTTTTTCGGTTTTATGATTTAATACTCGAACAAATGTAAATTTGGATCCATTACCTGAATTTAACATTTTTGAAAAAAACATAACACATAAAATGTCCCAGGAATTGTGAGTGTTTAAATTGATTTTTTTGCAGCTATAAATGTACTTGGTTTGGTTTCTGCAATTATTTACGCATTTTCATCCTGCAATTATTTACGCATTTAACGACTGGATCCTTCTTTTTGCTTCTACCACAGAATCTGCTGTTAGTTTTGTTTTTTATAAACTCTGCCCTAAAACACACTGTTGCAATTCATTATCCAAACGTTTTTATTCATCTTGTGCAAATGGTCACAATAGAAACAGAACAGAATTATAGTCTCTGTAGTTAAATTTATATCATGCTGTCAGTAAAATCTTTTGAAATTGTCCCTAGCTTCACAAAAATTGGTTACATTTTGTTCTGAGGTTATGAAATTACAGTAAGATGACTCTGATGTGCCAGCAGATTTGTTAAGCTCTAGAGAAAAACTAGGAAATGCAGACCAAGCCAGACTGCACTATATAGCTTTATCTCAGGAGGAATTAGAAATATGGACATCCTGCTTTCTTTCATCTTGGTAAAAACCATCAGAGAAAAAGAGTTTCCTGCTCATGTGTGTGTTTAACGTTGTGTGTCACAAACACAGCAGAGTTATACATATTTTCTTGCTTCTGCCTCTGTATGGCACATTACAACATTGAATTAAATTAAGAATAGGTTAAAATATTAATTAATAACATCTGTGTTTCAGGGCAACCCAAAGTTATATATATACTTGCTACATTTCTGTTTAAATTATATTCTTTGCCTCACCTCTCCTTTGTTCATATTAACTTTCTATTTATTAATTTCCTTATTTACAGTTAGGGTTAATAGTGTTAAGCACTCGAGTGCACCACCCTGCACGTGCCATGAAATCTCACATAAATCCAGAGGTAATGAGCCGGAGAGGAGGGTGGAGCTGCTGCCACCCTGGACTAATACCTCTAAATAAGGCCTGCTGGTCAGACATGTCCTTTCACTAAGGTAATTCCTCTTATTAGGTGTGTTGATTGGACCTAACCCTTCAGTAAGATAATTCCTCTTATTAAAGTGTGTTTTCACAGAGCAGAAGGGTAGAGGGGTAATTCCTCTTATTTGGGCAGTTGGAGTCAGGATGTGGAGGCAGATTTGGGGCCTTGGGGTAGCTGGTTGTGTTTAAGCCTTCTGTTTTGCCAGGGAAGCCCTCCAAGGTTGGAGTTTGCCTATTACAAATTGAGGCCTGTGCCGGCAGGCGCCAGGGCAATGCCGAATGACTGGTCTCAGAGACCTTTGACCCTAACCTTGGTACATGCTGCAGCCTGGTTCAGGAGAGTAGTGACCTTCCTGGGTCAGAATTCCAAGCGTTTCCTTCTCTTGAGGGCAGTTGGGAATTCATGTGGTTTTGGGACTGTTGTGCTAATTAAATTTAATGCAGACCACTCCACAAATAAACACGACGATAACGTTCGCTCAGTCAGGTCGATGAATGAATATGATAACTTAATGAAAATCTTCATTTAAGTCGTGGCTTAATCGTGAACATAAATAACAGGCAACTGGGAGTCATATATTATGATTGCTACTAAGGATTCATTACCTTTTACAACATTACATCTAATATTAAAGTAAGTGTCCTTTGATACCAATGAAATCACACAACTCCCATTTCAGACATATTCATGGAAGAAGCCAATGGTGGAATACTCGATAGGGAATATAACAGAACCATTGAAGGCCTGCTTTTGTTGTAAATGTTAAGAACCTTGCTAACATTTGAAGAAGCTTTCTAAAAAGACAGCCTCATACAATGTACTTTGCTTTCCATAGAGCCATACCCTTATTCCTAAGTGGAGACAATGGTGGTGTGGCTAAAATAATACAAATCTGAAGGAGCTTGCCCACTTTTATATCGTCCTCTTCTTCCTTCTCTGTACACTTGGTAACAGGAAGCAGAGGAAGAGAGACATCTGTCTATAATGTAACGTTTCCTCATGTTACATGCCAACCGATGGCTTTGATTCTACGAAAACAGATCTAACCCCCACCCACAACGCTGGCCACGATGGACGTCTCAGAAGGAAAACAAAACAATGTGGAAAAAACGCAGAGAAAAACTCTCCCAGCTCTGCGTGTGCAGAGCTGATATGTTTCTCCAGCTCTGTCTTGCGTGGGTGGCGGGATGCACCCCGTGCAGCTTTGTTTAAACACCCCCCGGATCCCCCGCCACTCCGCACACACGACCCGCTGGGCTAGGTGGCCCCACTGCTTCATGGTAATTGCTTCAGGAAGCGCGAGCAGCATGGTTCAAGGACTCCTTAATTCTATCAGCGGGCCGGGAGCAGCGCGGCAGGCCGGGCGGGCCGTGTGGTGAGACCCTAAGGAACCGTTAAAGCTCATTTACCACCAACAGCATCCATATTCCTGTCACTCAGCCACAGGCCGGCCTCCTGACAGCACCAGGGCGAAACGACTCCCAGGCTTTCATGTAGAATGATTGATGCATTAATCACTGGATATGGTTTATGGACTGTGACGAGGAGGGGAGAAGAAAAACTGCACGGCTTCCATCGCAGGGCTGGCGTTTTAACACGTGTTGTGGTCATATTAATGTGTGTAGGTGTCCTGTGTCCTGTGAATGAATGAGGGCAGCACAACTGTTTGCTCTGTAAATGATGATTGTAAATCACACCCTGACAACTTCCAGGGTGTTTTCTGGTGAACATCTACACTCTTACACAGTGATGAACCTTGAGTTCAGCTAGTGTTCTGATGAACAGCATTGATCCTGTGTCTTTGTCGCTTTTTCTCCTCTGTACATGTCTTAAAGGCATTGTACAGGCATAGTTTCCTTGCGTGCATTCAATGTATCTGGTCCTTACAATGATTACAGGGTTAAAAACCCAGCAACTGGAAACACATCCTGTCATTGGATGTGTACCTACCAGTAAGAGACCTCCCAAGCTGGCCTTTTCCATGCTTTGACCAGTACAGAGACTGTGTGGTCATGCGGTCAGGCCTTATAATTGTGGGCCAGAATCTACAGCAGACTTGGGGCAACTGTGTGATTGGTCACTTTTTCCCCACCGAGGTCAGTGTATGAAAGCATCACTTCGTTCCTGACGCAGACAGATCTCTGCCCTCGGGCATTCTTATAGGACCTCCAGTGTAAAGGCTTGGTGACACTTATAGAATGGCAGGAAGCTGAGACATCGAAAAAGTGTCAGAGCACGCATCCGAAATGTCAGAGCACACAGAGAATACACAGGATCCTAGATTGTTTCTCAACTACAGTCTGAAGAAGACACAGGATTGAGTGGTATAGATTATTGCTGAGAGACAGAAAGGAAGAAACTCTGTGTATTTGTGTTGGCTTGGGCACAAGGACTGAATATATCATCATAAATTTCTCAAAAACACTGAACAATATTATCATCTTCAAAAAGGCAGATTTAGACAAAGTATAAAGAAAACACAACCCAAATGTGCCATAATCTTATTGAACTTCTTCAAAATCTCTTCTTCATTGTTGGTTTACTCGTGTATTTTATTTGTTTACACTTGTTTAGAAACTGCATTAAGAAACTAATATCATGAAATACATTGTGTACTTTGAAACTGTCTCATGATGATATATTTTAACCACACCATACACCCTTGGGAGATTTTAGTATCTCACTGTCTGGGAAAATGGGCTGGTCTGCTACAGCTCTACCATGGCAGGTTAGGTGAGGTGAACTGTGAATGGCCTGTGGCCTAGGGCTTGATGGACCGTCTAGTTTACGTGAAAATGCACTGCCTCAGCCCGCACTGCTCCACCAGCATTTATTGCCCACTGTTGAGCATCTGCTGGAAGAATGGGGTTGGTTTTAGAGTAATTTCTGACAAAGAAACCACAAACAGGCATTTTTTTTTAAAGCTGTTATGTTTACATCAGATATATACATGTTTTCTCTTGAAGATTTATCCTCCATATCATGTTCTATATCTTAGGCATCATTTATGCTGGGGAGATTTGGGGCCTGTACTAAACTGAAATGCTCGTTTAAACTAACCTATGAAAAATGTGGAACCCATATTGCAAGTGAAAAGCATATTCACCAGTAAGTGATTATTACTATCTGTTATATTATTATTATTATCTGATTATATTGAAACTGAAGTTTGTGCTCTATATCATTTAAATCATACCAGTCAAAAATTGCTACTGCTGTTTCTGGTTACAGCAGTCTTGAATACATGTCTTATTCCTATGTATTACGCATGAAGAATGTAGAAAACTACCTGTACTATCCTAATTATTCATATTACATGTAATAAATAAATACATGAATAAACAGGCTGTGCTTATTAGTGAAATAAATAATTTTACTCCTCTGTGAGAATACACCCAGCAATACAGCTATTGTTTTTTAAAACCATTTTTAAGTAGACTGTGCAATATCTTGAGGGTGAGGTCCAGAAATTTGTTTGGGGTTACCCTTTCCCTGTTAAACATGTTTTCATCTATTGGCTGGTTTAGGCGAGGGGTGGTGCCTGGGTAGAGCATGCAGGAAGCAGGACATGAGCTAATCATGACACTAGTTTGTCATTTTGTCATAAATAATTTTCCAATTTATCTGATGAGTTATGTGTTGGCACTTAACAGAGTTTCCCAAGTCTCCAGTTTTTGTGTAAATGACCCTTTTTCCTCACCCTTGGATGATTGTTTTCTTCCTATTTTATGCCAGTTGCATGATAGAAACATCAGCAGCATGCCTACTTACTCACTCTGTGCTTTTCAGACAATTATGTACTCTATCCTTACATGAGTCCAGTACAGTCCATTTAATGTGCAGTCCAATGTATTTTTGATTTGCATCCTCAACTTCTCTGGCAAACGTCTAAAGCTCAGGGTTGCAGTGTATGTCTGACAGAGGCTTATCTTAGAATATCTTATCTTAATCTGCTGTTTCTAGCTTGTTTCTAGAATGTTTTTGCTATGTTTTTTGAGCCATGCTTTCATGGTTTAATGTCATGTCAAATATTTTGTTATACAGCTCCACAAGGAACCCCTAAGCTCCCCTAAGAAACGTGCTTGACTGTAACTAGAGAAAACTACTTTCCAGAAGTTTTTTTATCTAGATCAACTTTACATGATGATTCTCACGCTGCCCTCATAAATCTTGGTGGAAAGAACACGTGTTTTCAGATGACAAATGTAGTACCTAGAGAATTTGACCTAGAGAATTTGACACAAGCAAGACAAATAAAGTTTTAACTGAACCTGACCCAAAATGAGTAGATAGGTCCTGTTGGTTTTTTTCTGAACAAATATTTAAAGGTTCTTTGCTGTGATGCAGCTCAGTTAAAACAACACACCAATAATAGTAATTGTACCACAAGTGCATACTATATTTTACTATGGGTAGCATGAGTAATGAATCAGAATATCACTAAACTATGTTCTTCAGTGATGTAACCCGAATTTTGGTGTAAGGCGAAAAACAAGTCGATAACCAATCCCGACACAGTTGTGAAATCTAGAAAATAAAAACACAACTAAGTCACAGAAACAGGAAAAGGACATGAATATACTGTACTT
Source organism: Brachypetersius altus (assembly GCA_037974465.1). NCBI lineage: Eukaryota > Metazoa > Chordata > Actinopteri > Characiformes > Alestidae > Brachypetersius > Brachypetersius altus. The sequence goes on from JBBPDB010000019.1 coordinate 6,772,216, forward strand.
TTACACTGTACTGAAAATTTTACAAAAAATGCGCGTAAAGAATTTCGGCATGATAAACAAAGCAACACAAACAGAACACTTGTGCTTAGATAAGTGTCCTCCCTCACTCATACGGTGCATTACTGCATATTCTGTGTATCTTCTGCCCTGCGCCACTGCTACACTGCTACACACTCAAACCGTCTTATGTCTACCCTCGTAATTCGAGGACCCCCGTAATGGATTTGACATTTCTTGCTTCAGTAATGCTCCCATGAGATTTTATTGTGTTTTTAGAAAAAAACACACTTGAATTATTTAATTATTTCTTATGTTTTGTGGGAAATTAAATGATCCATCACTACCATACAGTGCAGATCAGAAGAGTTGTAACATGGGATAAACTGTAACACGCCCCCATTTTCACCAGGCAGAAATAAGCCACAGGGGAAATATCATTACTGTGCAAACTAATAAAATTAAGGTTTACAAGTTACAAATACAAGCAACATTTGCAATCCAATAAACACCTTTTTGTGAACTAGGCTACATTTTGGGTGGAAGAAATTACAATTTTGAAAGTTTTTAATATCTAAAAAAACCATGTCTCCATTTTTGGAGTAGTCACAGTTTACATTATAGAAAAACCAATAGAAATGTTCTAAACTGACTTGGAATATGTCTTCACACTAACTTACATATACTTATGTGTTTTATTTTTAATATTTAAAACATTGTTCCACAGATTGTATTTTCTGAATATTTACAAAGTACTTGCTGTATATTTAATGTTAATTTAATTCTTATAAAAGCTTAGTTTAGTCAGAATAGTTGGTCCCTTGGCGCTGTGTTCCCCTGCCAGCTGCTTCATTCGGTGAATAAGATAAACCTTTATTAGTCTCACAAGTGGGAAATTTGCTTTGCCACGGCAGAAAGTGGAAAGTACAAAGTTAAGAGCAGCAAAAATTAAGAACAGAATAGAATAAAATACTATGTCAACAGTACAGTATAAAATGTACACTATACAATCTAGTAAAATATATTCAGAGGAGGAATTTCGGGCTGTTCACACTGTGTGCGGTGGTGTGTTCATGTATGACAGAACGGTCACTTTCAATAGCAATGAGGGGTGAATGAAGTGTGTGTTTTCTTATGTATGATTGTGCTTAGGCAGGATTGAACACAAAATCTTCAAAATGTTCAGTTTGTGAGATCACACAACCAGATTGATAACCACAATCAAATCGATTGGTTGGTATTTTTAGTTATTAAGCATTTTATAAATCATTTCCTAATGATAAATAATACTAAAAATGAATAAAATAACATTGAAGAGTAAAAAGCCATGTGTAATTGAGGATCAAACTTAATATATCTTCTCGTAACATTATGTGCTACAAACTATATATTATGGCTTTATGTTTATAAATATAAACTTCAAAGAAAAAAAAAGCACAGTGTGTCACATGCAGTTTGAGTGGATTATAGCTGTTACGGCATCGAAAGCAACAACTAGGCATGGGAGAGGCCGTATGAATGGAGCCTAGGCTTGCAGTCTGCATGCATGTTTGAAGTGAGGTGAGCCTGGAGCCACCAGCCTCAGTCACGGGCCTGCTGCCCACATGTGCACCTTCCCACCCAGGCGCGCCACGTTACACAGCCCATTAGCAACCAAAACTTGTCAATAAGGCTGGAATGTTGCGTCACTTTTGTAAAGGAGGGGTCTAGTTGGGACGGGGGTTTGGGGGTTGAGAAAAAAAGTTCTCAAATGTTACATTTATTCTGAAGTCTAACTTTTAGAGATATTATTTCTTGACATCACAAGCCCTTTAGAAGAGCATCATGCCAAGCTGGCTGAACCAGCTAGAGGACTGAGAGTCTTTCACTGTAAGTAAAAGTACAGACTTGAAGATCATAGTTACACACATGGAGTCCAATCAAGCACCGGTGCTGGATGGAAATTTGGTGCCCAGTGCTGCTGAAATAGCCATTTACATGGTATTATTTTGGGGCCAGATCCAGCATCCCACCCTGTGTGGTGTGGAGAGAATTTCTGTGGAGGCTGGTGTTGTGGTGTGGGGATTGTGAGGATCAGGATGTTCATTTCAATCATACGTGAAGTGTTTTGACAGTAAAGGCTGGGTTCTGGACCAGGCTTTGGCTACCATAGGTCGACCTGAATGAATTTTGTAAACTGAGTGTTGGGCCAAGTCACACCATGCCCACACAGACCTGCACTGGACTTCAGAGACTTTGGCTTCTGTGTCCAGAGTTTTGGTTCTGTGATTCGTAGTTTTACTTCATTTAGAAGAACATGTGACACAGTTGGCCAAGAGTGAGTGAGAGATTGCAGTATGCTTGGTGCATTTTAAGTTGAGTAAATTAACATTACCGGACCATAATTACACTGCAGAGATTTGGACCTCTATGTGACTGTATGATGGCTCAAAAATTTGCTAATTTTACTTGATCAAGTCAATGTGTAAAACACAATTTACCTTTTGGCAAGATAGAGGTGATGTGAAGTAATGGATCTTTACCACACTGAAGGATCAGCATGTTGCATTGCAGTTTTTCCCCTAGTTTTCATTGACTCATGATGAGCTCAGTTCTGTAATCATAAATGTTGTTCTTCGAGTGAATGATTGGGTTATGCTTTGGCATAAGAGCCATTTCTGTAATTAAGATGTGAAAGAACTTTGCTCCACATTATTTATACATAGTATTACTTTATCATCACAATTATTGCCAAAAGTATATTCTAATTCAATGGAACTGATGTACACTGAATTAAAATGATAATTTATTAAATCTTCACGTTGATAGCATTGTTTTCATATGGGAAATCAAACTTTTTTATATGACTGTACGGAATAGCAATTTCATTGTATGATCTCTTTTGATCCTGAAGTTCAGAATTTATTTCCTACTTTAATTAACAGTTTAAAAGTTGAAATCAGTTTCATGTTTAAACTTTAAACACCCAACCCAAGTAATGTTTAAAGTTTATGATGTAAACATAATATTATAGGACAAATTTGGTTCTTAATTAATTCAATTAAAATCTAATCAATCTAACAGTATGCACACCTTCAGTGTGTAGTGTTCTATCACACTCCTGGATTGAGAAATCACAAGCCTGGAATCTGTGTGCCAAGTAGGTGCCGTGTATTTGTTCAACTGTCTGTTCAGAACTGCTTCATGCTGATGCAAGTGTTAGATTTGGGTGTTTTTCAGACTTGGCACAGTGTAATGCTAATTTCAGTCTGACTGCATGCGCAATCCAGCTAAAAGACATTCGTAGTGTTGGGCCTTACAATGAAAGAGTTCGGGCACTTTTGATTTTTATATACAGTATATACATACATATATGGTGTGGTGGCGTAGTGGGTAGGATACTCGCCTCTAGACCAAGAGGTCATGGGTTCGAATCCTACCTTCAGCACACCACC
>JBBPDB010000019.1:6775746-6786963 GCA_037974465.1 Brachypetersius altus
AGACTGCCCCCTGTAGTTAGGGAATGGAAGTCGCTTTGGATAAAAGCGTCTGATAAATGCCGTAAATGTAAATATATGAATTATAATTTTTTTTTTACCCTCATTGTTGATCTGTGCTGTGAGTTTACGTTTTACGGCATTTAGCAGACGCTCTTCAGTACATCAGTGTTTAAAGTAGTCCACAACACTGTTCTATGATGCTGAGTGTGTTGTTTTGTATGTTGCACTGATGGTCCAGGAGGAAGATATTTCATCTCACTGTGTACCAAATGTGTATGGCTGGGATGAAAATAAGGCTCTACTTGACCTGACTTGACTTGAAAGAATGATTCAGTGTATGATTCAGTGAACAAAAGTGAACTGTGACGGTAGGAACATTATGATACAGGGGTGCTTCTCTGCAAATGATGCTGAGGCTTTCCATGTCACAGAAGAAAACATAAATATAGCAGTGTATTGTAAGACTAGGAGGGAATTTAATCTCAAGAACCTGAATCTGGGAGATGGACAAGACACCAGACGACCAAAATAACATTCCTTACTTGAGTTCCATTAAATTACAATGCTGCAAAAAGCAGAGACAAATGTGTTACTAAAGTTACTCAGTTTGAATGATTTGTGTCCCCTCACTGTAAATGACGAGTACCAAATATGCTAACATAGCTAATAGTGACATTTTAACTGAGCTGAGTTGTATAATCTTAAGACTTATATTTAGTATTACTTTATGATGAAACTAATACTACATAATACGTTATGTAGTATGAGTGTGCTGAACTTGAAATGTGGGCTAAAATGTGGGCCAATACAGTAGTCATCACAGTTATGACACTCTGTGTTTGCTGGTCTTTTTGTGACCTTTGCATGACATGTGAGTATGAGTATGGATGATAAGTAGCACAGTTCTCTTATCTGTGGGCTCTGCTTTGAGAATGAGTTAATTGCTTTGTATGGTACGCAGCCAGAGAATCACTATCATCCTTCAGGACTTAAACATTTCCTTCCTTGTGATAATGTGCTCCTATCGCTCACTTCCTTTTCAGCTCGATCTCCTTGCCTGGAGCAGTTAAATTGGTAGATGTAGATGGACATTATCTCCCTCCTTCAGAAATTTGACAATTAGAATTTGCGCCATGAAAGAGGCAGTTCGAAATCTCATATCACGCAACTGCTGCCCTTCATTACATTAGCTCACTGGATGCCAATGAGACACACAGATTTTATGTGAGCTTGGATTCAGAGTTCAAGTGTGAAGCCGGTGCAGTTTCACACTGAGGCAGAAGCATGACTGCCTTCCAATGAAAATACACATCCAGTGTGTGCTGTCGTGTGGTTTCTGTGTCCTCTCCCCCGCATGTGGTGCAGCTACTTCCGGAAAGATCCTCACTGAAGCCATTGTGAGCGGCCCCATCCATTTTCTTCAGAGAGTGCTTTTAAAGACATGAGAAAAATGTTTTTACAGGCTGAGAGACAGTCTGTACTAAGAAAGGCCACGTTGTAGAACTGCTCTTTCTGTGTTTTAGTAAAAGTCCATGTTTTTAACAGGTATGAAATAGCTGAAGATTTCAGGGAGGTCTTCTTGTAAATCTCAGCAAGCAGGTATGAGCATTGAGCTTTGGCCTCTGCTCCTCTGGGCGTAGTTATGCAGTCCCAAATTCCCTCCGGATACTTTTACGCTGGAGAAATATTTTCTCAACTGATTGTGAGCGCCTCAGAAGAAGTTGCAGGGGGAAAAACGTGGTTGGTGAAAATGCAGTTGAGTGATAAAGCTCAAGGCCTTCTTCTCCACAATTTTGTGGCATATTTGTCTTCTTGCAGAGATAAAAGTGCATGGCTCTCTTTTCTGAGCGAGTGGCATGTTAATACTTTTGACACTAATCATGGTGTTCCCATGTTGCCTTGATTTGATCCAGTTTGGACTTTAATGTGCAAACATGCTGACGGCTAATCAACTTGTGACTGCGCCCAGAGGAAAGAGTATTGCAGGCATATGGTTGGCAGGAGAGACTCAGATGATGAGATTCAGTTGGGGCGGGGGCAAGGAGTGTCGCCCCCTTGACTCACTGAACTGCACTAAACACCTCATTTGGATTGAAAGAAAAAGAGAGAGAGGGAGTCGGAGAAACATGCCAGGTGTATATGAGGTCACACAGCACATTTTGCATTGAATCTCCTTTGAAAAACAGTGTGAAAATGAGATCTAGATGCGTTTACGTTTGGAGAGGGTTCAGTTTGCCAAAAGGCAGCTGGATCTGGTGTGTGCTGTAATGAGCTGTCGGAGGAGACGTGCTGGTTGTGCTAGGAGCCCTGCCCTGCTCCTGCACTGCTCTCACTATTCCTTCACATAGCATTAGCAGCACCACCAGCACTGCCCTAAGGTACTGAACATGTTGGTCAGTGGTGGAGTTGCTAAAATTGTCAGTCAGTGAGTGTCTGTTTAATGTCTCTCTCTCTCTCCCTCTCTCCCTCTCTCACTTGGCAACACTACTTGTGGTTGTGGCTGGGATGATGTGGTTGCCAGATTGAGGGCTTATCCCACAGGAGTGTAACCAAACAATTCTGAAAATGTACCTATATGGCTTCCTGGTGAATATACAGTAGTATACAGATCTGGCTCACCTTCGGTTGACTGGGCCAAAGTTTGTGTTGGGAACTTTAACTGTTTGTCTGTAAAGAGGGTTTGGTAATTGCTTATACATTACAGTACTTGGACAAAGATTATCACCAATGAAAAAGGACAGTAGATCAGATTTTATTTTTTTTAAATCAGTCTTGGAGTGCAATGGTTGTGTGGTTGTACAGTGAAAATGAATGGTATCATAGTGGGCAGCTAATTTGTGGTTGTGTACTAGTAGCACTTTTTTGAAACTGTCAGCTCCCTTTACACTGAATGAAAATTGCTTAAACTTATCTGAATAAACTCTTTTTAATATTATATATATATATATATTTGTATGCATTCAAAAATGTCCTTCAGGAATGCCTCTTGCTTTGGCTTTCAGGCCAAAGCAAGAGGCCAAACAGACAATCCATCTCATTCCTACGTGACAGGTGTAATAGTGTTTATGGGAGTGTAGACATCTTACCATAAAACATGGACACCTAGAGTGCCCAGGACACAAATCCATTTGCTTGAGCTGGCCGACGGTACTGCCTCTCAGGCAAAAAGAGTGATCTGGCACTCCAGAGGCACGGCTAAAGTCTCCTCTGTAGGGTCTTCTTTAAGTGTGGGTGTAGAGTGAGTTATTAAAAAAGTGGAGAGGAAAGGTTAACATTATGAAAAGTGACAGTAATTATGATCCATTAACCTTTTCCAGCTTTTGGGCCGATAAGAACCTGGATGGCTACGGGCCACCAAAATGATTTAGAGTGTTTTTGCTCTCCGGAGGTTAGAATAAGGTTCATGCCACAAAAAAAGAAGACAGAGAGAGTGAGGGATTGTCCGTGTAAAATATGACAGTACGTTTTATTCTTCCGGGCAGTATGGTAAGGAAGGAAAAGGATTTGATAGCAAAACAATGGGGTCATGCTAGGCTTTAGCTCATTTTTGACAAAAGAACCCAGGAATGGGTTTCCCTGAAGCTAAGTGGAAGTGAAACAACGAGAACACAATTAAAAGTAGAGAAGTATACAAAATAGGCTTGTCACGATACTGAAATTTCTAACTTGATACTGATACTAAGGATGGTACTCGATACTATTTTCGATACTATGGAGGGTGGGGACGACAAACACAGGAACTTTTTAAATAAAAAAATTAAGTGTAAGTAGACAAACAAAATGCTCCGTTTTCTTTGTCTTCTCAAAATAGTACAGTGTCTTTGGGTAAAAGCGCTTGATAAATTAAATGTATTATTATTAGTCTAGTCAGGTTTCAGTCAACTAAGGTATAGTTATTAGTAGAATAGGCAAAATCTAAATTTTCTTTTAGACAAAACCATTTCACAATTCAAACAAGGTTTTTGAAGAATACTGTACTATACATCAATTCCAGACATGGAAGACACTCTGATTTGAATAGAGTAAAACTCTTATTTTATATACACGCTAATTCCTACATCCCTGGGGGCTAAGCCTCCTTGTCTTTCCGTCCTAGTGACGTCCCTGTTTCACAGTAGACAGCTCGCGTAGTATAGAGCCAGCTCCCAACCCAACTTTGTGAATAGATTAACGCCAATATTTTTTTTATCGCCCGATAAGAGTCTCACATTAACGCAGCACGTTAACGCCAATAACAGCCCACCACTAATATGTATTTATGTAAAATTAATCCAGATGAGATCCAGGGCTATTAAATGCATGTCTCTGGAGTTAACAGTCTCACAATGTTCAAGTTCATTCAGACTGCTATTAAAATGAAGCTAAAAGGTTTGACAGGTCAGCATAACTAGAGGAAAAAAGATTGCCATAAGTAGCTACTAAACGAAGCTTCGCTCAAGTGGAGCTGTTTTCAGCACTGGACTTCAAGTGCCTGTTCAGCGTTTGGTTATCTACACCCACGTCTATAAACTGTTGCACCCTAATGTACCTTAAGTGGTGATGAGGCCTGAGTGACTGTCTGATTTTGTTCAGGGCTTTGTGAAAGAGTGTGTGTAACACACTAATGTGCAGAAATCTCCACTCATAGCTAAAGACTGCTGTTGAGAGACTGCTGATTTTTTCAGGTTGCCAGGCTGCGGCTGACTGCATGCTTGCTTGTAGAATGTTTGGATAATCTGTCTTTGCACAATTTGACACATTCATGCTGTGTACTGTCATATACTCAAAGTAAGAAAAGAAGCAAAGGATTTGGTTGTAAAAAGCAGATTTTAAGATGGCGGGGATAACGTAATAATATGAATCTATAAATCTCATCACAATGCAGTTTTTCTAACCAGTATCTTGTCAGAGACAAAATACTGTATCTGCATTTTTAATCATTTGAATTTATTTATTACATAATTAAAAAAAAGAATACAAGTTGACCAAATAGAAATGGTCCAAAATTACTGAAATTAAATCTTTACAGTAAATTTTACTAGATGCTTACAATGTATAGCTTCTTTTTTGGAGTCACAAGGTTGTGTTTAAACCCCAGTGATATTGTAGCTGTGTAAACTGCATAGTAAACTGCATTATTTTATTCATTTTTACATTTTGTTTTATTTGTGAAAAAAGAAAACAATTTTTTTAATTAAATTTTTAAAACTGCAACACTAAAAAACACTATTTTGCAACTGTGTTTCTTCCATTCCTTAGAAAAATGCGATCTTGTGATGTGTCTCTCAGAATATGTTCTTCTGTATCACCCATCCTTATGATCAGGTGCTAAATGGGGGTCTGTGTGGATTTAGAGGTGTCTGCACCACCTCCAGAACTGACTGACAATTCCTGGAGCTTACACACACTTACACACACATACACACAGACCCACACACACACATTCTCCTCGACCGCCCTGTAGAGATAAGCAGTCCGAGGCGGGGTGTGTATGCTGGGTGTTTGGTGTGTGTGTGAGGTGGTGTGGTGCTTGTGTGAGAGATTTGGAGGGGGGTGTTGTGTGGAGGCGAATAGCTCTGCCGTATGTTCTTCTGGGGAAATGTTTATGCTAGGCTGTGATTAACACCGTCCAGGTGCTCTCTTGGCAAGGGCAGCCGCCGCTGCTTTAGACGCTCGCACATTTTCTCCGTGGCTGGGCGCAGTCATCTATATTTACAGAGTGCTGTGGGCCAACATGCTGAACTGTTGACCACCATTTATTCTGGGAACGTCTCATAAATGGCGCTTCTCCTCTGAAGAAAAAAAAAATCAGGCCGGAGGTAGTGGGGGCTGAGATTCCTCAATGACATGGAGTGTAAGTCAGGGTGCTGCTAGGTGTCGGAAGGATGATGGGTAACGTGTGTGTGCGTGTCCATGTATAGATACATACAGTGCATGCAAGAATGTGTGTCTCTGTGGTGTGACGGAGAGCCCAGCCGGTTGGTTTAGGTCTGATTTAGGAGAACGACCTGAGGAGTGACACTGCAGACAGCATTCAGCGGGCAGGGCCGCATTTTCATTAACCCTATCTCCGCCAGTCTAGACAGGAAGGGCCTGCAACAGCCACGAACAACCACCCCTACTGTCAGCCCCCCGCCTCTCACAGCCAGGTCAGGTTCCTGTTTTTAACACTTTACCATGTACAGTGTATATACTGTATATGCACTGTACACTACCCTTCAATATATATCATGTTCAAAAGCTTGTTTTCCATAATCTAAAATCCATAAGGTAAAAAAAAATCATAATGTAAAATTTCATAATGTAAAATCCAGATAAATGTGTAAGATCCAGATAAATGTGTAAATGTGTTATTTTGTGTAAAATTATTTGTGCGGCTTTAGAAATAAATAATGAAATCATGAGCAGAACACTAGAAAAAACATTTTATATGCATCCAAAACAATGAAAACAGCTGTTGATTCTTAATAACTTAAACAAGTTACATGACTTACTTAGGAAAGAAAGTTATAATACAATTAATATCCTGGACACCTCATATTTACAATGTTAATCTTGTGGATATTGTAAATGTATAATAACAGTATGTTATTTGTATATGTGTTCATTACTTTGTGTTGTTTCGAAATGCTTGTAATATTGAATAAAGCATAAATAAATGAAAAGAATAAATGATAAAACAAGTGGTACAGAACTGACATAAATCTACATAAACATTCTAAAGGCCAACTAAATCTTGCCGGTTTTCATGTCATTTCTATTCTTATAACCACTAACACTTGATGATTAGACTTTATAAACGTTTATGTATATTTATGTCAGTTTTCATTAAAGACTTGTGTTTGATCTGCCTTATGAATGCTGCCCATCAGTTAAATATTATCAAGTATTATCTGTCTTACTGCATTGAATCCACATGAAACAATAAATTATGTCAATATAAGGGATTGCTAATGTTCAAATGGTAGATTTTAGATGTGTGTATATCTGTTCTGCTCATTTGTGTACAGTGAGTAGCGTATGTTAGTGCCTCAAAATTGCCTGTGAATCAGCAGCTCTTTCAAGCTTTGTAGTCTCGAGTGTGCTTACATAATGATCCTGCAAGCTGTTCTTAGCCAGGATTGATTTCTGAAGTTTGAGGTTTGTCAGTTCATACTCCTGAATTAGAGTGAGGCCTATCCTGCACTGCAAAAGACACAATTAATAGATAAAGGAGGTGCATAAATATCCTTTGTTCAGAGACCCAGATTGTTCCTAGTCTCGGGTAAAAGGCTTTAGCTGAAGAAGTTTTAATTTCTGCTCCTAAAGTAACATGTCGGATGGAACTTATCAAGGTCTGAAAGAACATCTCATGTTACACAGGTGTGTTGAATTAGGATTGGAACTAAGCTGTGTGTAGGGCAGCAAATGTCAGGGTAGGGATTCCTTGATCTGGACTGTGATTGGAATGACACCGCATGCAGTTTGATTGGTCTTTATTCGCTCACCCTTACAAAACACGCTGAAGTCATTAGCAGAAGCGTTTCAGAAATGTTATAGAATAAGACCTCAGTAATCTCATTCAATCTTTATGTATTCTGTCAAAATCACTTTTTACCATTTTCCAGCTCTGTAATTGGAAAGTAATTTGAGTCTTACAGAAAAGAGTCAATATATAATTCCATTTTAGGTGCTGCCATAGTATAAAATATAATTTGAGAGCACTGATGTACGTCGCTCTGGATAAGAGCGTCTGCTAAATGCCGTAAATGTAAATGTAGATAAAAATGTAGTTCAAAATAGATGGAAGAACCTAGAGTAGGAGGCACGTAGCATCTGTAGAGCATCTTCCACATAGATGTCCTTCTCCATTACTGTCGATCTGGTCTGTGGTCTGCTCTGAAATTACAGCTTGCCCTCTCTGGAAAGTGTTCTGCTGTTAAGAGACTACGGAAATCGATTCCAGCTTAACGACTGAGACCCTGACTGGATATCAAATAAATAACTTCACTTCTCACAAGGCAGGTCTTGTTAAGCTTGTCTGATTTAATTGTAAGGCAAGAAAATATTTCAAGTCAGAATTGCACATATGAAATGACTTTTTCAGTGCCTTATCTAAACCGCAAATATCTGTCATATATACAGCGTATTACGTACTGTGTAATAAAATACTTATTGTAATAAAGGTCTTATTGTAATTGTCTTATTGGTATAGAGATGCCATTTTTTTATGGCATCTCTATTCCAATAATAGAGGTGATATTTCTGAAAGGTGATATTTCCTGAGTCATGTGATCGATTTCCTGAGTTACTTTACTTCAGATCTACTATAACCTGCACATTGGAGTTAGAATATTGCTTATGGTTGTGTTCTAATGCTAATACTGTGCTCATATGGTAAGGCTTCCCATTTTTGATTAAACCACACAAGTTCAGTGTTTACCTCAGTTAAGTGCCGGTAATTTTATAATTTCATTTTTCCCCCTCCAGTATTTTGGCCAAATAAATCTCTTCAGTGGAAGGAGAGAACCTGAGATGGAGGAGGGAGACGAGTTAAAGAGCGCTGTGCCCGCACTCGGTGGTCTGCTTTAGCCAGTGCAGGGGAGTGCGGGAGCTACAAAAATAAACTCTACCTTCTGGCGGCGAGGGTGGCCTGTGCCATTCTTGGTTGGGGACATGGGGGCTCTGGTGAGTGTTAGAGCTGTCACAGCATGCACACACACACACACCCCTTTCGTCCTCCACAGAGTGGGTTGGTCCGCGGGGCATTGGGGGAACAGGTCTGCAGCAGCTCAGCTCCGCGGGCATTCCTCACATTCTCCAGCAGTCCTGGAGCTGGACCTGAGGAGGCTGGTCAGGAGAGGTGTGGGCCAGGCCACCGGGGGGCCTCGGTCATGTCATCGCTTGTAGATTGAACAGGACACACAGGGCTAACCTAAAGCAGATCTCTAACAACCAGGACTGCTTTAACTTTCTCTCTCTCTCTCTCTCTCTCTCTCTCTCTTTCTCTCACACACACTCTCTCTTTTTCTCTCTCTTACTTTCTTTTTCTCTCCTTCTGTTACATACAATTTTACACTCCCCAAAAACAGTTTCTCTTACATATACCAGTATATTTAATTGCAATATCCATCTCACTCTTGTTTCTGCTTCTCTCTCTCTCTTTCTCTCTCTCTCTCTCTCACTCTCTGATTTTCTCTGTCACTTCTTGTACACTGAATAACATTAGGTAAATAAAAGAGCAAAGTTCTGTGTGTATGTGTGAATGTTAATGTGTGTGTATGTGTGTGAGAAAGAAAGAGTGTGTAAGACAGAGCACGCAGCTGTGTAGTGTCTTGTCCAGACAGCTCTAGTGGACTTGGCGTGCTCTGACAAAATCCAATTTGTGATGAATCTGTGATTAGGGTGATAGCCCTGGAGTTATGATCTTGGCTCTTCAGGGATCAGTGTATGCACAGCTGTACAGTGCACAATCTCACATACACAGAGAGAGGACACACACACACACACACACGCTCATACACTCAGTACACTGGATTGTAAAAACACACAAATTGTGGGCATAATTTCATATATAACCCTGTTTGTATGTGCTACAAAAGACATTTGCTTTTGGCTAAATTTATACACAGACCTAGAATTCATTGTGGTGGATCAACTGCAGTGGACAATAAGATCATACTGCTAATAGTTGTGGAACACAGTCTCATTAAAAGATTATTAGCTTACGAAATCGACCCACCATGTTACATTCTAATCAACATCAATTCAAACCAAATGACTATTTATGATTGCCAGGTTCATATGAGAACCCCTGAAATTCCATTAAAATGACTGCAGTGAGATAGATTTTTCCATTCTGCCCACAACTTCCAAATTTTAATCTGATCCAAGATCCTACATTTTTTCCCTTTTTTTTTATACAAATGATGGAGTGCATACGTTCTGTGATGCTCCTCTAGTGAGGCGCCCCTCAGCAGGGAAAAAATCTCTGCGTTTATTCTTGTGTGGTTCCAAGTCCTTCTGGTGCTACATTAAAACATCTTCTGGAGGAAAACCTCAAGATTTTGTCTCTGGTTCTTGCCTTTGCCAGATTTTCTATTTGCTCTTTGTTCAGGCCTTTGATTATTGCGGTGAGACAGATTTGAGCATTGAACTAGAACAGTAAAGGACGCTGTAAGGCACAGCTTTTGGCCTACCCCTCTTTCCATCTCTCACTTCAGCGAATCGCGTAACGTCATTAGAGACTTCTGAAGTAGGTCAGGCACTAAGAGTCTTCATTTGACAGAAATGGCAGCTTGGTGAAAATAGTGCAGATAAACATTAACTCAGTTAAATTGATCATCTTGGGGGTGGCTTTGCGTGCAAATGATCTGGCAAGCAGAAGGTCATGAGACTGGTGACTGTGGCGTGGGCGTGATTTGTGCAAGCATTTGTTTATCTATGTGCATGTTTGAAAATATGTGAGTGACTGGGTTTGAGTGCTTGCTGTTGTTTGTGTAGGTACGTCCTCGATGGTGAATGTGTGTAGGTGTTATTACGCAGCGGAGTGCGCACACGTGTGCTGGCTTTTCATCGCCTCCTGAAAACATTCTCATGACTTTAGCAGTTTATGAATATTTGATCCCATCGTCGATATTTACTCATCTGGGTCAGTTCGTCTAAGCTGGTGTTTATTCCCGCCATCTTGGCAGCCTCTCCACCTCAGCCCTGAGCTCGTTAAATAATCCCTGCTCAGATGATGGCGCTCATTAGCTTATCGTGCTTTGGCGCTGACCACTTCAGGGTCATCATCCAGGCTGAGGGCGGGCCCTCAGGGCTTGGGTGGAGGTCAGGGCAGGTTGCTCATGAGGCAGTGCCAAAGAGAGGGTGCTGGCCTGTTACATCCACCAACCACCATCTCCCTCCCCCTCTCTTAAACCATCCACACAGCCCCCCAGGAACCACCCGCTACTCCTCTTAACCCACAGCTCGGCCCCGACCCACCTCCTCTTCAATGCTTTTCAATGTTGTCCTTTTTTCGTTCCCTAATTGCTTGTAATTTGCTCGTTGAAAGAATCCCCAGCTTGTCTGGCCTCTGACGCGTCTGTAACTGGAGCTCCCCGGAGGAGGATGAAGACTCATTTAACTAATGCATAGAAACACACACACACACACACACATATTTGTGCATGCACACACGCACACACACACACACACACACACACATACACACACACACACACACACACACACACACACACACACACACACACACAC
>JBBPDB010000019.1:6787568-6800773 GCA_037974465.1 Brachypetersius altus
CACACACACACACACACACACACACACACACACACACACACACCTACACACACACACACACACACACACACACACACGTAGCCATGCTCTAGGTCTAATTACCCTTACTGCATGACAGGGAGAGTCTTGGCCTTGGGCCAACACTGCATAACATCTACAGGGAGTTCTCTTTCAGGGGTGGCTACAGGGGGTGTCCATCAATCTCTTGGTTTGTGTGTGTGTGTGTGTATGTATGTGTTAGTGGGTAGGTGGGTAGGTGGGTGGCATTGATGGCTGCAATCACAGGAGTATTCTCTATCAACAGTAGGACTCTATCAACAGTAGCTGTGCCAAGTGAAGCTGCCAGAGAGTGGATGGACGCACGTGTGTGATAGAGAGAGAGGAGAGCAGGGTGTGGGTGTAGGTGATGATAGGCAGGGAGACTGGTAGAGGGAGGTGGGAGGTATTTATTTCTTCACCTCTTTTGACGTCTTACCCTAAGGAGAATTTATGAAGATTTCACATCAGACCAAACAACACTTCACTCATGATGTTTCATCTGCTTTCATTTGTTTCTTTTTCTCATCTTCAGTGTGCAACACACTATTCTTTTAAAATAGCTTATAATGAATCTAGTCTAAATATTGTTTTAGTTAATCTTTTACATTTTTCAGACTGAAATCTTTAATAAACTGTTAAAACATATATCAGATTCTTTATTGCCTCAACAGACTGCAGATTGTAAAAGAAAATATGGGACAAGGCATGATTTTAAAATGACCATTTTGTAAAATAGTTGAATATGTTGACTATATACTAAATTATTTTTTAAAAAAAGGTAAACAAATAAATGTTTGTTAAAATGCTTCAAATATTGTATGTGTATCTACAGTTTGGTAAAAAAAAAAAATCCTAGGAGTTTCCTCCAGTTACAGCCTTGGTGAATTCATTTTAAACTGTGTAATACATAAATAAGTTCTATTCTGTGTCATTGTTAACTTTTTGTGTAAAAGTATTTTACTTCCAGTTTATTGTCTTAAATATTGTCTATTGTCTCAAATAAAGCAGACTGTTAAGCACAGATTGTTGAAGGACAGTGCAGCAGAGTCTGCCTATGCTGTGCAGTGGCACTAAATCAGGGGCTGCGTTCTTTCCCTCTGAGGCACACTCTTGAATGGAAGGAGGGTGTGTGTATGTGTGTGTGTGGCATTGCAGGGAATGGCATCCAGCTGTCCTACAGGCTGAGATGATGACAGCATGGGCTTGCTTTGTGCTGATGGCCTTGGGACACCAGCCCGCGTCCCACTCAGGAGCCCTCTTCGTGCTGACTTTACTGAGCTTGTGTCATTTCCATCTCCATCTTTTCCCTTTTTTCATTTGATCATTCTCCTCTTTGTGTGGTAGAACATGGTGAGGGCGGCAGGAAACAAGGCTTGTGCGCTGATTGTTTGTTTTAGTATCCTTGAGGAAATGGGGGCGACCACTGCCTGCCTGAGCAGAGATGGACTAGGGGGTCCCACTACACCGTCTGCTCTTCATTTACCAATCTCTCTCACTCTCTCTCTCTCTCTCTCTCTCTCTCTTTCTCCCTCTCCCCCGCCCTCTTTTCTGTCTTTCTCTCTAATTCTCTCTGTGTCACTCACGACTCACTTATCTTTTTTCTCATTTTGTCTTTCCCTGTCTTCTCGTCTTCTCGTTCTACTTCTCTCTGTCTGTCTGTCTGTCTGTCTCTCTCTCTCTGTTGCCCTTTTATCTCTTTCTCCTTCATTTATTTCTCTTTTAGTCTCACACTCACTCCACCGTTTTTCTCTCACTCTCTTTTTTTCTCTCACTCAATTCTACTCTTTTAATTTTTTTTCCTTTCTCTCTACAACCCCGTCTTACTCTGTGTTCACTCTCACTCTCTCCCTGTCATTTGTCACTCGCCAGATGAGTCCGATTTCTGTCAATGAAATAGTTCCAGTCCATTGTCACTTTGGACTCTGCAATACACGGTCGCACATTTAGTGAATGGAAAAAAGCATCTCATGCCTAGACTGAGGGATGTACATCTCCGTTGTTAAGAGATTAGAATGGGCTCTGTCATCCAAACCTGTGCTTTCCACAGACCTTGTAATTGACATATAGATAGCCAATGTGTTCTCCAGTTTCACTGCTGATGAAACTGGTTGTTTCTCAGTTTTAGGCCTGATTTACTTGGCTTGCTCAGTATCTATTTTTTTGTACTTGTTCTTTATATTTTGTGTGCTTTGTTTTTCTGCAGTTTTTATGAGATACCCTATTTAAATATAAATGGCTTAAGGCTTAATAACCGCAGCGTAATAAGGTCAAACATGATTCTGTTTTTGGTTTGGATATTTTTTAAATGAGGGTTTGAGTGTTATGTAACAAGCAATGTCTTTACTTCTGTTTGACCTTTTATGAAAACTTTTACATGTTTACATAATATCCTTTAACACTAAACAATCCACTTTTCTCATAAATACTAAAAGCCCTTCACCCCACACACTCCCAACTCCGTCTCCACTCCAACCCAACCAATGAATGACAAGTGATAGGCTGGTGACAGATCCTTATCTCCGAACACAGAATCAGTCATGAATTTTCTCTGTCTCTCACTCTTTCTCTGTCGTTTGCTTTCCCACGTGTCTGCCTTTGTTTCTCCTTGGATAGGTGTTGACCTCAGCATGGCGTCTGGGCTGAATTTGGCTCAGCCGGAGTGATGGTGATGGGTCGGGTTTACAATCCATAATCCTCCCATTTGTCTGCTTTTATACTAGCATTTGAACGGAGGCCACCCAAGAGGATAAGCAGGCCAAAAAGCTCCCCCTTCTCCCTTCATCCCTCTATCCATCCCTCCCTTGAAGAGGATTGGTTTGGAGAAGAGAGCCTCTGCCCAGAGGAGTGTGGATTTTTTGGCAGGAGCTGGGCCATGTCCTGTCTTAACACTGCACCCATGTTTACACTGTGGAGTTCCTGAACTCTGAAATTACAGATATAAGTCATATCAGAACGATCCTGTGGCTGAGTCTCCAATGCAATGCTGTGTGGCTCTTCATTCTGCCACTGCAGAGTGTTTCTGTCACACACACATGATTCCTGGGCTCTCTGCTCTGTGCTTTTGCCATGTGCAGAACATACTCGTTATGTGTGGAATGTCAGGACTGGGCTTGTGGCACTGAAGTTCACTGCATTCCGCCTGTCTCCCATTTAACTACTGTCTTATTTACGGCCTCAGCGAGCAAATTCTTTTTCTAGCAGAGCCACTGTTTTCATGCTGCCGTCCAACAAGTTAACACATAATCCAGCCAACATTTTTGCTGGTAATGCCTTTACTGGACACATTAATGCATCGGTGCTTGTGCAAATATTATAAAGTTGTTGTAACTGCTGTCATCATTCAGAACTTAAGTGATTGTAACTCATGGGTTTTAATGACATCATGCCTCAAGAGAATGCTTCTGGTAATATAAAAATGTTTGTAATTTCCACTATAGACCTACATGTACATTTTAAAGCAACAAGGACTGAGAAGCTTTGTTTTACTGTTTTACAAGGGTTTTGGGGTGCTGCATCACTGTAATGCACAGCCTTAGGTGGCTTATTGCTTTTATAACTTGATGACAAAATACAACAACATGAGTGTTCAGTCAGTAACTGAATTTATTATTGATAATAATTGAAAAAAATGTCTAAGCAATGAAAAATAATGTCAAAGCGATGTACAGATGGGTGGCAAAGGAAAAAAAGAGCATGGCATTTCTTCGAAATGCTTTGGGATGCCATGAGCCATCAAAATAGCTTCACTACACCTTGGCATAGATTATGATTTACATCACTTTTACACTCATCACAGCTTTCAGTCATTCTTCTCACCTTTTGGTTGGGGCACTGGGTAGACCTCCTCAATTATAATGATTCAATTATACAATGTTTTATAATGGGATAAAGGTCAGTCAAAACTGTGTTGATTTGCAGTAGCCCTGTTTTGGAAGCAAGTGAAATTTCCTTGATAGCATAACAGTTCCCCTTGACCCTGTTTCTATGGAGGTCAAGCATTCAGGCCTGAACCATTCTCTTGGTGTATGCTGTACATGCACTCATAGAAGGTGAATAAGACCATGGAGAAAACCACATCTCATCTTGTCCCTTTTTTCTCCCGCTGAACTCTCAAATCATCTTTTGTTGCATTGCAAGAGGATAGTGTTGATTACAGCAGTTTTATACTTTTCCTCATTAAATCAAAAAAAGGTTTTATTCAAGTCATCACCTAATCGGTACCTCATAATGTAGAATGAGGTGCTTGTGAAGAATTTAACAGACACTGGAATGGAATGCTTGTCATACTTTTAGAGATGCTGATTTAAAATGAATTGCAGTGGTCTCTTATTTTTTTCCAGAGTTCTATAATGCTGTGTTGTGGATGGGCTGTTCTTGCTGACACTGTCTGGTCTTGTTTGCCTTTAGTCACCTCTCAGAGAAGTAACTGCTCTTCTGTTTTTTCTTTCATATTGCACAAATTTCCAGTTTTCCTTTTTACTGATGTCTTTCCCATTGACTTAAATGCAGAGGTCACTTTAGTAAATGTTCCTACAGAAACACTAACCAGTTTTTTCGTCTTTGCATCTGCTGCCATGACCCAATAATTGACTCTCTTTAAAAGTCACTTATCTTTTCCTCTTGATCCTAAATCGAGGTCTGTGCAATACTTTTATACCTGCCACAGAGTATGTTAGGATTGTAACTGCTTAATTGTATAATGCAGTTCATGCATGCGGTATCAACAGGTGTTTCTGTTTTGATTTATTGATGGACCCATATTCAAATTTTTTTCGGGTGTTTTATTTCTTCCCCTGAGGTCCACTCATGATGCATATGTGGTGTCAAATTCCAAAAAGTCATAGTTCATTTTTAAATCTCTTTGTCCATTAAACATAGCTTTTTTGTTGCTGTGCCATTGAGATTGATATTGTAAATAAGCTCCGACTGATCGTATTGTATAGGGCCTCATTCAATAAGCAGACTGGACTGAAACACCCTTTGCAACAATTTGAATGGACAGAGCTAAACTCCTATAGCCTAAATAGACTATGTGTCTGTGTGTGAGTTTGTGTTTGTGACATCATAAAACCAGTTAATTAACTATTTTTGCAGCTTAATTTCCATATCTTTTCCATGTAGACGACAGAGTAACATTTTAAACTTTTAAGAGTTTGCATGAAATTACATGCAAAACAGGAAAATCTCTGTTTAGCTTGCTATGGGTAAAGTGTAAATGGATTTCACCTACCAATTTGTCGGTAGTGTGTTGCAGTTTGTTAGGCAGTGTAAGGGTCAATGAACAGCACTACAGTTTTTAATAACCTACTACAAATTTTAATTAAGGTCCTATATATGGAATATTATGCTGTGACTTATTCAATGTCTCAGCCAATCAGATTTTAGAGCTGAAATGATCTGTTTTATAAAAGTCATATATTTCTGACAGTGAAAGAGCAACATTTGTCTCCAAGAGTCTGCATAATCTGACAGTGATCAAAGACCAAACATGGCTCTGCATAATGGACCGTGTGGAAGAAATGAGTGCTGTAAACAGAGAGAGACTAAAGCCTGGACTACTGCATGTCATTGCTGCTTTATTACCGCATCTGCTTGCGTCTGGCTGTGGGTCTGTATGGCAGGTAGGCTTTCATTATCTTGTCAGAAGGCTGGTATCACTTAGTTAGCTTCTCTTTCATCAAGAATGGCATGGCAGTTCCTCTGGGGCTGGAAAAAGTGTTCAGTTCTAAGCAATTGTTCTGGGCTCTAAGCAGATTTTCCTCTTCTGAAGTATGGGTGAAAATAAGACACGCGAGCATACACATGCAAACATCACCGCACTGTATGGCTAATTGTGATTTACTGAACGCTTTCCAGCACTTGATTCTGAATGGTGGCTTTGACAGAGAGTGATGTGCGTCGTGAGTGTGACGCTGAATGGATGGGCAGCCCCCGCCACTTGCTACTTTTCAACTGAAGAGCAAACTGGGAGGCCTGAAGCCTGCAGTGAGCCAGAAGAAACACACTGGCTGTTTTCATTGTTTTGTGTGTGTGTGTATGTGTGTGTGTGTGTGTGTGTGTGATGTATGATGTATGATGTCATCATAGAATTAAAGTGTGTCCACAGACCCTGCACACAGAAATCTGTGAGGCTGATCTTGGCTCAGTTTGTCTCTTTGATTGTGATATTTTCGTGACTTTTTTGGGGGTGGGGGGTGGGTTGAGTGTTTCCATGTACTTTGGCACATAGTTGAAGCGAAGATCATTGCTTTTCTTTAGTTTCCAAATGTGTCTGTATCTATTAGTTCAACATTTCTTAAATTATACATTATTTTTTTATTTAGCTAATGCCACTGTTATAAAACTTATTTTCAGAAATCTAAAAACATTACAGAATAATGGTCTCAATGACTTTATAAGCTTATAATATGATTTTTAGAACTAATTATAGGTAATTTCATACACTGTGAAGAAAAGTTGAGAAAACAGCCAAATGATGATTTTCTGATATGACAGTGGTTATAAGCTTCTCAAACAAAAAAAATGGTCACGTAATACCAGCTATGCTATGCTTTTTTGTAAGATTTATATCAGCCTGTTGACATTTCCATTTTAGTCGACGTTTCCATTAATGACTCTTCAACTCAATCCCAGTTCAGTAGGTAAAATGTCAGAACACACAGGAATTGTGCACCAAGTTAGTGTAAGAGTAGACATAAATAGACAAGAATTCTCTCAAGAGAATCTGTCAAGGAGTGCATAACCGAGTATTAGGACGGAAATTATGCATGCGGCTACTGATCTGCTGTAATCTGTGTATATATGGTGTTAAGATGTGTGTGTATGTAGGTGTGATAATGCTGCATTATTATGATGATGATGATGATGAGATTATGGTGACTGTGATTATGTGGTGTGACCAGACCCACTAATCAAAGGTGCTTCATTAGAATGCACCTTAAAATTGTCAGTATGGTTGATCCACTCCACCCAGCTTCAAGCCTCTGTATCAAATCACTGCAGAAATGATGACAGATAATGGTAAGGCTAAAGCATCCTTCACGGATCTGCATGCAGAGTGTGTGGACTGCGAAAGTCTACCAGTCTGGTATGGTCTGAACTTTCTCCACACACTCCCCTTACTCACTCTCCCTCTGTGCTTTCCCATCTAAACAGTGGTGGATGAAAGAGCCACAGGAGGAGATTATACATCCTTGATTACACACTCACTACTCATGGCCTGTGGGCCTAAATGCTATGCTGCTGTGTGACACTGTCTTTCATTTCAACTATAGTAAAAAAAAAAAAAGCTAAAACCAAAACCTGGTTGCTAAGTGTTTCCATTGTTTGCAACTGGGTACACTGTAATACAGATTTTTGACTTCTAACAGCTGCTTTTTTGGTCATCCTGCTGAGGATTTAGTTACTACAAATAAAATATTACTGTGAAACATTTACTTCATTTGGCAAACACTCTTGACCAGAGTGTTACCGAAGACGTTTTAGTGAACAATGGACTCTGGAGACTATGATGAGTGGACAACAGTAATGTTACACCACTGTTATCTTAGAACTGTGACATGTAGTGTGATGCTTGTCATTTCCATTGGACATACACTGTGTCTCAGTATGTATATAGAGAGCTATATTTCACCTTTAAACATTGATTTACTATTAATTTTATAGTAATAGTTATGTAGAACAAAAAACCTAAACATCATATAGCACCAACACAACACACCAGTCCTTTTTTCCTTTCACAGTGTATGAGTACTGGTGGTATTGGTAGTCATGTTTTGCATGTGTGAGTGTTTATTCATGTATAGAGGTTTGCACCCTGAACACATAATTATGAGTGGAGTACTTGCACATTAGTTACAGGCGTACGTTCAAATGAGATGTGTCAAATGAGATGTTATGTAAACAAGTTAGCACATATGAAAGAATATATATTACGTTGAAGAAAATACTGTGTCTTTTAAGTAATTGTTCATTAAAGTATTCAGATGTTTTCTGTAGAGGAAGTGTACTTATATTCTCTTATTTTCAAATCAGCGCAATATATTCTTTGGCCAGTGGTGTCCTTATGATTTCATATGGCTACATGTACAAATATTGGATTTTTTTTTTTAAACAGACTAAATATGGATTAAAATAACAGATTAAATACGAAACAGATATGAACACACACTAATTACTATGAATTTTAGCATTACAAAATCAATGCAGTAAATGTATCACAATGGATCAGTGTTTTTGCACCTTTATGATGTGCAAGTGTGTTTTTGTGCTGTCACAGGAGGAGCAAGGATAATTTATCTCTCTTAATGTGAAGCATGTCGCTGGCGGGTTGTCCGGCCTGCTGCTGCCGGTGGAGATTTGGGCAGAGGCTGAGATTGAGGCACAGGGGAACAGCACAGGCCATTGTGAGGGTCCAGGGTTCAACTCCCTGCTTCCTGACTAACCTTGTGTACCCCGCAAGCAGCCCTAGCCCTAGAACACACACACACACACACACACACACACACACACACACACACAGTACTTCTCTCTCTCTTACTCTCTGCTCACCAGGTCATTGGGTTAACACAAGCCAATTACCAAAACAGTTAAGGAGGAGACAGGAAACACAATATTTACCACATGACTGCCAGAATGATGTGCCACACACCAAGTGAACAGAGTTAAAGGGCCTTTGTGCTTTCCCTTCACAATGCCAACCGACAGCAACTGTGTAAAAACACTCCAAACTGACAGTTTCTCAGCCTAATTTATGTCTGGCACTTCTCTAGCACATAGAATAGCATATGTACAGTTTTTTTTTTAAATGTTTTTTCAATGCAATTTAAAATAGCTTCCATTTATATTGTGTTAAAAGTTCATGATAGAATTAAGAAAAACTTATTGCTTCAAGTCGAGAACATTATTTGCTTCCTTTAGTAGAATTACGAGTCTAGCGATACAGGCTTATCCACACCTCCACAAGATAATACAATAGAAATCAATGGACTTTCACTGACTTAAATTATGGCTGTGTTTTACTAGATATGTACTTTGAGTGCTTCAGTCAGTAGAAAGCTCCCATTTTGATGACGGCAGGTTTTGTTCTGACAGTGACGATGAGGTGGATTATCACAAACATTACATTTGTCTGTACAGGAAAATGTAATGTTTGTGATAATCCACCCCATTGTCATTGTCAGTGCTAAACCTTCCATCACCAAGAAGCTAACTTTTCAGAAGAAGAATAAAAACTACACAGGTCAACAGGTCAACATCATCAGAGATGAGTTTGTGTGGGTTTTGTAGTGTTTTTCATGCTGATTGCATTTTTATTTTGTTGACCTGTGTAATTATAATGCTCTAGCATCAGACACACCCCAGGGTCTGCAGATGATAGTTCTGTAATTTGAGGATACCCAAGATCAGTGATGACCTGAAGAAAATCTGAAAGCAGATCTGAAATCAGCCTGAAAAACTGGTTTAGAAAAGTGTGTTGTGATTACAAAAACAAATTTGTTGTTGACCTGTGTTATTTAAATGATCATGGAACGTACTGAAAAAAAAGATATGTTCAAGTAATTTTGGTCCATTTCTGAATTCTGATGCAGCTGGTTAAAATATGTTCCAGATTAAAATATGCTGGAATATCCTTTTAAATGAAAGGTTTTTTATTGTAACTCTTGAAATATGCTATGTAATCTAAGGGTCCACATTTGTCCAGATAACAATTATGTTACACATAATGACAACCTCAAAATAGAGGACCTCCTGTCCCTTAAGCATTGCTGTTCAACTGAAGGCATATGTAGGGTGGCACACTGCCGTCGTGGGTGGTTTCTATAAGGCATATCAGGGCTAATGTGTCTGTCCTCAGTTTAATCACTTTGGCATTAATCCTGCAGACGCCAGCAATGTGACAGGATTTCCACCAAATATTTATGTGAGGATGGAGTGAAACAGCAGTATGTAGATGTCAGTCACACACGCACCTCAATGCTTGTCCTGTTTATCATTTCCTCCCAGTTAAATAGTTTATTCTATACAAAGACTGATGTCACCATCGATCAGGTGGTTAATAGGTGCATGTGGTAATGTAATAGAGATACACTGTATTAATGATTTTGGTTTATATGTGTGTTTGTATCTGTATAATAGAGACAGATGCCCTTTAACCTATTAGTCAGTTTATGTTAAGTCTTATTATTGAGCAACTGCTTAAGGTTATTGGTTGGTAAGGACTATGAAGCTGCAGCGAGATTGAAAGTGTGAATCCATATGCAAGGGTTAATAGGTCACAACAGTATGGGTCAGATTTGTTAGTGGATTTGAACAATTAGCAATTTTTTTCAGTTTGGGGTGCACAATGATAGATGGCCAGTGTTGATAAGTCACAGTGAGAGAGTGTGTGCACAAGCAGTTGTATATGCGTAGGAGTGTAGGAGAAGCTGAGTGTGTGTTTTAGTGTGTGGGCGGTGCAGGTCATTTGTTAGCTGTATTTTAGGGCTTTGGAGTGGATCAGGACTTGCCTATCTGATCTCTGCTCTAACTCTAGCACTGCTCAGCTGGGAGGGGTTGTGCTGTGTGTGTGTGTGTGTGTGTGTGTGTGTGTGTGTGTGTGTGTGTGTGTGTGTGTGTGTGTGAGCTGTATTTAGGAGGATGGAGCAGGGTAAAGCAGAGAGAGATAGAGCAAGATACAGCCCAGGGCTGCCTGGCTCCCTGCAGATAATGCAGTGAAGGATTAGGACCCACACACACACTGGGGTGGGTGTAATACTGCCTCTTAAAGTCTTTTCGGGCAGAGCTTTTAGTGAGCTAACCCACAGAGAAAATGCATGCTTGGCCTGATTAAAGACAGAGATGAGGCAGCCCAACTCTTGCAGGGAGGCGGACATGACTCTCTCTCTCTTTCTCTCTCTTTCTTTCTCTCTCTCGCTCTCTGATTTTCTTTTTTATGTATTTTTCTATGTATTTTAAAAAGCAAATTAAAGTTACTTAATACATTTAAGCTTTGTTTTTGTTGTTTTGTTGTTTTTTTACACTTATTTAAAATAAGCATTCATACGCATGAGTACACATTTAAATATGGTAGCATTTAGAATCTACAGATTCTACTGCCATTAGAAAATGTTGCCATAAATGGGTGTACTTGATCTACAGTAGTGTTCAGGTAGTTAGGACAGTGGTACCATCCGCATGAAGGCCTATTGTAGGATAAGGGGCAGCAGGATAAGTACTCAGAGTGGCCTGTAATGCAACTTTATATCATAGCCAGCATAAACTCTGCATTTAGTGCTACAGTAGCTCATGTGGGATCAGACCAAACCGGCTAAAGGGATAAAGTACTAGTCAGGAGATGGATGTAAAAAATCTAAATCTTTATAATTACCTAGGAGTACATTAAAGTCTATAGTGGAAAGAACTACTAGGACTCTCCCTGGATCAGCATGTCCCTCCAAACTGCATTAAAGAATGGGCAGGAAACTCATCTGAAAGGCAACCAAGAGGCTTGGAAGCAATTGCAGAAATCTATAGTAAAGAGTGGTCATGGCGTATATGGTCAGATTTGACCACAATTGAATTTGGCCTCAACACCAAGCTGTAAATCTGATGGAAAGCAATACAGCTCACCAGCCAAAGAACATCGTACCTACAATAAAGCATTGAGGTGGTGGCATCCTGTTGTCGGGGTGTTTCTCTGCAGCAGGGACTAGGGCACTTGTCAGGATTGAAAGAAAGTTGCCAATGGAAAGAAGGTTCACCCTCCAACATAACAATAAACCTAAAGCACACAGGAAATTGACCACACAGTGGATGAAGAAGAAAACGGTGGAATTCTTTGCATGTGTGTGTGTATACGTGCGTACGTGTTTGTGTGCATGTATGTGATTATTTTGAAGGGGGTAATTCTTTTCCATACCCACTGTATTCCTTCATCTTGTTTGGAATGATGAATGATGCAGTGGCGTATATGATTCGTACAGCATGGGCAATGTTACAGAAGTGATGTACTCTTAAAATAAATGAGAAATCATTTAGTAATTACACATTTAATATAGAAATATTTCAGTGATGGGCAAAATTGCAAGCCTTTGCAAATATTCTGAGGGATAGCTGGATTGCAGATTCCTGGAGGATCACCAGAAATTATAACCTTATAGTCAGTATTTGTTTTAGCCCTACTTTCTGTTAAATGAGATTTTATTCATGTGTGTGTGTGTGTGTGTGTCCACACAAGCATGTGTGTGTGTGTGTGTGTGTGTGTGTGTGTGTGTGTGTGTTTTCCAGGAGCGTGCTTAAGACAGAGACGGATGCTGTTTGTTCAGCTCGGTGGGTGTGGGTGGTCGTGGGGCAGAGAGAACAGTGCTGGGCTACAGGACGGCTTTATAGAGTCTGAGTCTGAAGTGAACTGTTGAAGGCAGCTGGAAAAGGCTGAGTGAAATCACAACAGCCAAGGAACTGCCCTGAAAGCCCCAAAGAGGAGCACAGGGAAAAGGGGGAGAACATGTCCTAGCAAGGGCCTCTATAGCAGAGACACGGTCAACCATGCCAGAAATCCCACCTCATCTCCACAGAGCCACAGATTCACAAATTAGAAGACAGACACACAGGACAGTTGTTTTCTGCAAGTTTTAATAGATTTAAATGGGTGAGTGGCAAGGTGCAGCCAGAGAGCAGCACTTTTGTATTGGGCAGCCTCTCATCAGTCTCATTTGTATCATCAGCTTCTCCTTTGCTCCAGGATTTTTTTCACATTTTTATGTCTGAACTGTGAAAACTGGAATAGCAAAAACATCTTAAATAATAAGCTTCATTTTTAAAACTTTTCATATTTTCATATTCATATTTGCTGTCAAGCAGATCCTGACTTTTACAGAACACACCCAGAACTTGTGTTATTTTAACAACATTGTATATCTAGTAACTTTGTTAATAAACCAAGAAAGAAAGCAAAAACACTTCAAGCCTTGTAAACATGAAAAGAGTGAAAATAGTCTTTTTAAATTACATTTTGCTGTTTATTGAAGTGAACAAATAAAATCTGAAACAAGCCTGAGCTGATCCACATCTGCAGGAACATATTTTGAGTAGAGGGTGCAATATTGTGTCATATGCAGTGCTTGAAGTGGGCCGGAACGCAGCGGAACGCAGTTCCGGAACTTCTGTATTTTCGTCTTTTGGGTTCC
>JBBPDB010000019.1:6813683-6825705 GCA_037974465.1 Brachypetersius altus
TATATATATACACACACACATATAATGAAAAGAAAAACAGGACTACTTTATAATAGTTTTTGTGTAAGATTAAAATATTTGTAAGATTTTTTCTTACACAGTGATGCAAAAATGAAAGTAGTGCAACACACATGGGAGAACTATGAACACTAACATTTCATTTAAATGTCCCATGAGTCAATGCTAATTGAAAACAGAAAACAGGCCTAAAAACAGATATTATTTCCCACTTTAATTTCATTTTTTAGCCAGTTCTAAATTTTCAGATGCTATTTGTTCATGTAATGCTTACATCTGCACTGGTTTGCCCTAACTGTTTAACCCATCTCAAGCCAGCCATGTACAAGGCGCTCTAAAGGCCCCTGGTAGTGGTCATTAATCCAGATACAGCTTATTGGTTGATTTTGATTTTACTGAGACCTAAGAATATATATATATATTATATATATATATATATATAAGATTTTTTTAAAAAAGTGCATTCTGCAGACAAATAAACTTATAAACTCTAGTAATTCTTTCTCTCTGTCAAAGGATGCTGTTCCTGAGGGTTCCTCATTAATTTATATGACTTCAACATTCATGCATGCATCACATTTCAGCTTTTACTTTTATTATTCCACATGAACATATTCCTAGACAGATAGTTGTGGCTCTGTTTTATATTCTGTTGGGGAGGATACCCTCTAATGGTTTGTAGTGGTATAGCCCAGAACCTGGGATCTGGGTCCTGATGAAGAAACCATCTCACCTACAGGACATGGCCCCAGTCAACTGTTTTGTATTTGCGTGCACAAAATGTCAAAAAATGTCAAAAAAAAATTTCTGCAGGTTGTTCTACATGAAAGCTTTTTTGTTTTAAATATTGGTTAATGAAACTACATTGCATTCTACAATGCATCACATATTAGAAAAGAACAAAAACTCCTCTGCACAGATACTGACCTTTAGGTCAGCTCGTGTCTCAGTCCATCTCTGCCAGGCCGGCGCTGGCCTCACTCATTAACATGCTGCCATTTTGTTTGTTCATAAAGCAGAGGAGGGGAGAGGGTCAGTGACAGCTTGGTGCTGAGTGCTGGCCATAAATCAGCTCTCGCCCTCTGCCCAGTGTACTGCCCACTGGGGTTAAAGCAACATGCAGGGCAGAGGAGTGGAGAGATAGAGGGAGGAGAGCCAGCGTAAACGTCTCTCTGTCTCTCCCCCGGTCACACATGACAAATTCTGGGCCAAGGACTGTTGGCACAAGCGGGCGTCTCTTTTTTGTACAGCACAGTGTCCATCAGTCTCCCCAGTCATGCTGCTGCCTGCAGGAGCTCTCCAAGTGACAGCACATTTCACAAAATGATTAATTATTTTAGATGCAAAACTGTTTTCATTAGGGAGGCTTTTGGGGAGGACTGTGTACTTTGACACAGGAGTTTCGTTTTTATTGTCGAGTTTAGGAAAGCTAGCTAATTTGTTTACTGGCTCTTGGTCTCTCTCTCTCTCTGTCAAAAGAAGATTCATCAGACTTGTGTCATCATGTTAATGTGAGTCTTTGTGTGTGTGTGTGTGTGTGTACAGTTTAGTCAGTTTATATGAAAGAGCTCTGTCTGTATAATGACAACATCTAGTAGATGCATATCTTTTCTACTTTAGGATTTAATTTGCATATTTTAATTACATTGTGCTTTGTAAGAATGTAAATGTTCATCAGTGCATTTTGTTGCATCGATTTGAAGGTGGCAATTCAACTGTTTCAGTTTTGGAATGCTAGAATCAATTAGAATAGATTAAAGGAGTATGATATTTAATGAAGTATTTACCTCATTTTTGACCATAATTATATTATAGATTAGCTCAGTTTTGAAGATATAAACAATGTCGACACCTCAAATTAAATCAATGGTTGGTGAGTTCTGTGATTTCGTGATGTTTTGAATAATTTAATAAAAAATCAAATCCAAACTACCACTACAGTTTAGGCTGTTAAGCAACTGTGGACACATCTATAACTTAAGTTGTAAATCATAATACATGATAGTCAGTAACTGTTATACAGTGTTCGTGACCTTCAATGACACTGAAATGCAGGCAGGGTTTGAATGTAACAGGGTTTGAATATTACATTCGGTGTATATATTCACAATGCATATAAATATTCATAATTAGTCCAAGTTACAAGTTTGAAAAGGCAGTATTTATAAAACACCTTTCTGCACATAAAATGCTTGAAAAAAATGCTTGAAAAAACAACACTTCTTGTTAATTAACTATTTTAAAATCAAGGCATGGCATGCTGCAAATGTGCTTTTTAAACAGACTGCAGAGGAACTCAACAAACTTCCTCTTTACAAACTCTGATATTTATGCTAAAGCCTGAGTAGAGTGATGAGTCACTGTGATGAATCAGTTATTTATGTCAACACTACTGCACTCTTTCGAGGGATGATTAAGCTAAACAGTCTCCTCACTAGTGGTCAGGTTTATGAGTAATAGCTTAGCATCTGTGTTGTACTGTACTATGTGTTTTACATTTAGCAGCTTTGTGACAACATTGTTTTAATGTGTGTTGAAATGATGAATTATTTTTTCTTATAAAATACTAATAAGAATTAAAAGAGATGAGAATTACAAGAGGAGACAGATCATGAAGTAACAGCTAGGAATAGTGTGATTTAAGTAAAATTACAACAGTAAGGGTTTTTTTCATCTCATCAAGATGTATTCTAAATACTGATTATGTTACCTTTTTATGTTCATGTGTGACTATAAGGGTTAATAAATTAAATTAAAACAAAATGAATTACTATACAGTTTTCAGTCTTCACTTTTTAACAATATTTTACCCAACTCTATACAACGGTTCTATAGATGAGTGTTTTATGAGTTAAACTGTGAGCCCACATAGAGGCTCTGAGAGTTCTAGGAGCTTACTTATGAAGGGGATGAGTTTTTCGTCTATTTGTGTCAGGTTTGTTCATTTGTGCTGAATATAATAGTGAGTTCATCCTGGACTATTTCATCATTTCATTTCTCAGCTGCTGTTATTGCTTGTGCACACAAAAGGATTGGGTGTGCTCTGAGAACAGACTGAGTCCCTATTGGCAGCCTGAGGAAAAAGATGGGATTGTTATGGCTCTTGAATAAGAGCAGGAAGTCACCCCCTCTTGCCCCCTGTTTTCTCCCCCGTCTGCCCCATCTATCACTGGGCCGCCTCAAGGCCCCGGCCTGGCCTGCCCGCTCACCTTTCCCACGTGAATCACCTCAGCGCTTGGCGTGAAAGTGCGGCGCTGGGGCTGTGGTCTACTCTAATTTGGGCCCAACAGAGTAGCTCTCGTGTGCCAGTGATGAAGGGAGGAAACGGTTCCTGCACGCAAGTCAGTCTCATGGTCCACACTGCTGTCTTCCTGCTGACCACTTACTCTTAAAACCACTCTATATCACTCTGTCAAACGCTTCCAGCAGCCTGTTACTAACCAGAGAACAAGTGAGAGGCCTCTGTAACTATTCTACTGTCCTCAATGCACAATGGTGGTGTATCATATCGTTTCTATTGACCAATAATCTCAGCTGTCCTTGAAGTATCACTGCAGTAACAACTGCAGCAACATATCACTACTATAAATAATGAGAATAGTAGTAACCTATTATTATTGCTGTGAATAAAAATAATAGTAATAATCATAAATCATACTAATTCTAAAACATAATTGTAGTAATGTGTATGTATGTGTATATAATATTTACTGTTACCGTTTAATTGTACTTCTCATAACTATTATGAATCATTTGATAATTGTTTTGACGATAGTGCTTAAATTATGTGAGTTATTGTTGAGTGTATGTTTAAGGGGTTAAGCAGCATTGGCACTGTCAGATATAATAGCTTTTCATTGACCTATAGGCCTTCCTAATAAAAACTGAGTGATCACATGTCTTTTTGGTGGTTTACCAACACATGCTGGTTCAAATCCCTTCATTTAACATTAAGTGCCTTAGGTGCTGTTAGCTATAATAGCTTTTTATCAACAAGCGCCATTTACAATCACAGTAAATCAAACCCACACAAGCTCAAATCTGTCATAGGCTGTTTTAGACTCAGCATGTTCCTTCATTACTCGTACAGATAAGCCCTGAGGGGTTTCTAAGTCAACACACACGCAGAGAGTGTTTTTCAGCGCTACTGCTGAAAGGCCACAGCATCTCCTGGCAGAGTGGAGGGCGTCAGGCCTAATTTATGGTGTGTGGTGAGGACGGCTGTTTGGCTGGTCAGTGCGGCCCATAGCCCAGAGAAGAAGCATATAAGGGAGAGTTACAGTAAAGAGACGGGGGGTCACGAACCGCCAGCCAGCCAGTCAGCACATTTGGCTCTGGAGCTTTCATAATACACCACCTCAGACAGTATGGACACATTTAGAGACTTTGGCAGTAGCTCACAAAGTGCTTTTCTAGGAGTATTTTTTTTTACTACAAAGTGTCCCTTATTCAATGCAATGAAAGATGGGGCATGACTAGACATCACGTTGTCAATAAAATTCTCATTTCAGTGCATATCAGATCTTCTTCTCCTCAGCTAAAATAGCAAGCGTTTTTCTTTTGTTGATTTACGTCTATACATTTTAGCACTAATATTCAAATGCTGAGGTTCAGAAGAGGTAGACACAAAAGCACAAGCTTGAGATGGCTCTCTCTGTTACCATCCGGTGGGCTTGAGTGGTTTTACTCTGTTTTTTTTTTTCCTTTTTCTCAGACGCACATTTATCTGTCAGAAAGCGGACTTGCCTCCAGACGAGGTCATAGGGTTGTCTCCAGGGGGCTTGGCCTGGATAGAGGTCACACTCCTTACATGCTATTGGCCGCCAGGTCAGTGAGGCAGGATGCTGATAACATCCTGCAATGCACCCATTCCCCCCTCCCCCAACACTCA
Source organism: Brachypetersius altus (assembly GCA_037974465.1). NCBI lineage: Eukaryota > Metazoa > Chordata > Actinopteri > Characiformes > Alestidae > Brachypetersius > Brachypetersius altus. The sequence goes on from JBBPDB010000019.1 coordinate 6,818,593, forward strand.
CCCTCAAATCCTTGTTGCTGAGTTTACTGATTATTAGTTTAACTCTCTCTTTTTCAACTCTAAGCTCATGAGACTCTCTTTCTCAGTGGCACTTTCCCCTTTGAGGTAGGTTCCATTGGGAAGAGGCCATATTCTACAGTTCTATAGCACTGTATGTCATTGCAGTCATATAGAAACAGCAAAGCAACTTTGAGGGGTGGGGCATAGACTGAAGCCAGACACTGCTCTTGAAAACATGGGAAGAACACCTCTTTCAGCAGACACATAATGATTGCTGAACACTGAACATATTGTGGGTTCCAGTGATTGGACTGAAAGAATAGGGCAGTTGTTAATACATCATCTCCAAAATGATAACATAGGGTGTTGAAAAATAGTCTAAGCTTATATTGTAGTTTCCATTTTCAAATGACTAAAAAAGATGAAAATATTGAGTAATGAAGTTAGTACATTTAGGGAAATGAACATTTGTCATACGTGAACACACCACAGCACACAGTGTGAACAGCACGAAATACGTTCTCTGCATTTAACCAATTCACCAAGTGAAGCAGGCGGCAGCTACGAACACAGCGCCAGGGGAACAGTGCATGGGGACGGTACCCTGCTCAGAGTACCTCAGAGGTGCTTAGAGGTCTTGAGAATCGAACCCGGACTTTCTGGTCACAGGGCGAATGCCCTAACCACTAGGCTACCAACTGCCCCTTAGGAGGTGGAGCGTACCTGAAGCTCCTCCCAATTTCAATATACCATTTTATACATTTCCAAAATAATTTCCCTATCTCTTCCTTTTCTAATATATTATTGAAGACATAAATGCCTCAATTAACCGAACGAGTATTACAGTAGAATTTAATCGTGTCGACCAAAAAAAGACAACAACTCTAAATCTGAACATATATGTACAAAAAGAAATTGGGTTTTGATATTGCCCATCGATCAGAAGGATCTGTGTAACCTTGGAAAATTACAAACAGTTCACCAGTAGAAATAGACCAACAACAATAACACATAAACGGCATTAAGTTGTGGTGTCTGAATCCTTTTTCAAAACAATAAGTGGATATATGCAGTGAAAGTATATTAAATAACAAAACTAAAGTATCTGATTTTCCTCTCATTGTGCATGAGGTTCTATCAGGATATTTTAAACAGTGCTTAAGTTTTAAATATGTGTTCTCAACTAATCATTTTCAATTACTACCAATTGTAATTTTTTTAAATTTAATAATTCGAGTTCAGCCAAGTAATTGTGACAGTCCTACAATAGACCCTAGGCTGATCATGGCTGCCCTGCAGAAGGTCATGTGTGGTTCATGGGGATCTAGACAGAACCTCTGATGGATGAGCTCTCCTCCACTTCTCTCAAAGTAAGTAGAGGCAGGAAACCGTAACTCAGACAGCACAAGCTCCTCTCTCTCTATCTCTCTCTCCCTCTTTCACTCTCTCTCCCTCTCCCTCTTTACCCCTCTCTCCATCTTCCACACGCTATTTCTGGATACAGGAAGAAATAAAGACGCTTTGCTCTGGAAGGATTTTTCTGCAGCCTGGCCACGACAACGAAGCCTTACAGTGTGCAGCTAGATTTTGTGTGTGTGTGTGTGTGTGTGTGTGAAAGAGAGAGAGAGAGAGAGAGAGAGAGAGAGTGTGTAGGCAGTGATACAGTGTGAACCTGGATATTGGTGTCTTGGGGTGGGCCACTCCTGTGTAGGTACATAAATATCATCTATAAACTCATTGGCCACTTTCTCTATCTCTCTCTCTCACACTCACACACACACACACACACAACATATCCTGTTGGACACGTTCACCTTGAGACATTAATTCCAATCTATAAATGTGTCTATTCATACACACACTCATACACACGCATTCGCTGAGTGGGTCCTGTGGGGTATCTGTGCAGGCCGTGTCATCCTGAGGGATCCCAGTCGTCTGAGTGTTTATACCGTGCTGTCCCTGTCCGTGTTCTTTCTCTCTCTCTGAGCTCTCCTGCACGAATGGATGGCGGTCGGATTAGACCCATAAATATGCCAGAGTGTGAAGGCGATGGCCACTGATGGATTTACACTGCTGCTGGATTTAACAGCTCTCTCTTCTCTCTCTCTCTCTCTCTCTCTCTCTCTCTCTTACACACAGGCACAGCCTCTCAGTGAAGCATTATCGGGGTGACCATATAAAATTATAATGTTTTCTAACCATTTAAATCTGTTCATCAAACAACCATCTATTAATCAGCCAATGCACAGACGCAAACAGGTAACCACACACTTCCTGCATAAATAAACAGGAATATTGCAACTGTATAATTTACTATATATTTGTAACTATTTACATTAGAAACCAGAGCCACCGCTGGCACCATAGCATCAGTGTGCCAACCCACTTTCCCTCAGCTGTGGTGCTTTTGTACATATTTGCCAGCCGAGGCAGCAGTTAGCCTTTTTTGCCACATTCTTTTTTTCAGAGAGTTCTTCAAATACTAAAGCTGAAATAATTATTTAACGTAATCAATAATAAAATTTTCTTGTTGATTTTTCATTTAATATAAAGTAAGTAACTTAACCTAACCATACGGAGACACACTATTGCATTCTGTAAAGAAAATGGTCTTGTGTGGATTCTGAAGCATCTCACCATATCACCTTTTTTACCCTATTTCTTGTGTTGATTCTGTTAATGAGAAGTGTTTGCTTCATTTGAAAAGCATTTAGTAGCATGTCCTGTCACAGTGCTAAGTATGCTAGTAAAACTGGTTAATTATTTTTTAAAACCAACTGTACTGTACTATACTGTACTGTAACTTTTCCATGAAAACATGCCATCAGCTCTTCCTGGAAATTCCCCCACAACTTGTGTAGTCAAGTAAAAACTAACATCAGGCTGGCTCAGTGATGCTTCAGCCTTAAGGTCTATAATGTTCACACATTTATTATTAGATCATTATTATTAGACCATCGCTGTCAGTCACAGAGTTCAGAATGAAAGCAGGCTTGTGAACAGCATCTCTGATTGTCAAAGAATCGCAAAACCTAAAAAGTTTAACATTTAATGCATATTATTTTAGTGTTTTGTCTTTTTGTCAAACTATCCATGTTTACACCTTTACAGTACACACCTGCAAACGAATTATTAAATTCTTTGATAATCAGTCTACAGAAATAATCAACTTCCAGAATGATATTTTTGTAATACAATTTTCTTGACTATACAAAGTGTTTGTCTCAGGTATTGTTGAATTTTTTACTGTGACCTTAAAATTCTCACATCCACTTCATCAGACTTATTCCTCAGTAACTACAAGGAAAACAATGGCTTGTTAGACATAAACTTAATAATAAAACTTGAAAAAAATAAATAAATGTATTTCTTAATGTTTTTCAAAATAGTCTCTCTCTTTTTTCTGTCTTTGATAAGCCTACATGCCTCTTATCCACTTTTGCATGTTTTTTTTTCTTGTCATAGTGCTAGTACTTAAATGTGACCACCAGCCAGCACTGGGAACAGGTCAGTAACAGAAGTCTGGACACTTCCGTGAGTCTGTCTGCACCTTTGTCCCTGTGTTCTCTGAAATGCAGATGTACACACACATGCACAGGAAGTTGTTTGGTGTACATGTATGGCAAGATCTCTAAGAGAAGCCTGATATATGACAATGTGTGTCACATTATTTACATTACAAAACTCTACTCTGAGGATCCAGCTAAAGGACCTTCTCTGCTCAGTTCACTGCTGTTTATCTTCTCTTCTACTGCCTCTTCCTCTTTCTTCGTGTGTATTTAATGTATATAAAAGGATGGCTTTCTTAGTGCATATTTCCCCAAAAAAATTCATAGAGATGAGGGAATAAAAGAAAATCTCATCAAGAGGCAATAAAGAAGAAACATCAAAAATAAGGAGAAATGCCCAAAACTAGAGTCACATTTTTCTTTCTACAGCTAATAAATATAATTATTTAAGTTTGTTGTTTAAAAGGAAAAAACAGCTAGTTTTATCAGCATTGATATCACAGCAAATTATGTAAGCATTTCATTAATTTATGGAGTCAGTTTATTTAAGTCAATATACAGGTGTTAACCCTTTCCTATTTGAGCACAATGTGTTTTGACACTGAAGTCTTCTGACACACAAAACGATTTTGTTATATAATTGTGAACCCTTGGATCTCCTAAATAGTAACAGGAGAGCCTGTTCAATAGTAACATGAGAATAAGCCCATGTGAAAATGTTTTATTCCAAGTATTTTTGGGCCATTTCTATTGATTAGTTAACAAATTAACTTTAACAATTGTTTCAGCTGATGATATTAAATTGTGTTCAAAAAAGTGAATATATAGATATGTGTAGCTATATAGACACATCTATGCATATAAGAATTTAAATCTTACAGTGAATATTTTACCCAAGACAAGCAGTTAAAATGAATTTCCTCTTAGTATGTTTTTTGGTCCAAGATTAACACTTAACCCACTGAAAACTTACTTTATAAAACCATTTCTGTGCAAGAGTGTATGAAATAATAATCATTTAGCAAAAATATCCAAATATCTCATTTCTCAAAAGTAAATTTAGTGATGCACTTTATTTCTTTGCATCCAGTACATTGTAAGAGAATGAAACAAGGTAGTTTGTTAGAGTAAGACAGTAAGCACAAATATTTATTGAACCTGCAATTGTTATTAATATATTAAATTAATATTACAGCAGCCAGTATCAAAGGACAGTATACACCATGAATAATCAAACAAACAAATAAATAAGTACATATACATACACTCATATACAATTTGTTTACAGGTATACTTTGAGTCCATAATGTAATATTTTTATATAGGACATTGTCAAGAGGTCTGTGGAGTATGTTTTTTTCAGTTGGGGAAATTGAGAAATAGCTGGAAGAACAAGGCCACAATAAGTTTAGCTGAATGTAGAGACTAAAGGTCAAAAGTCCTGCAGTGTTTGACCTGCTGTGAGAAGGCAGGTAAGCAAAGCGCATATAAGTTTAATGCTGGGGTCACAGGGTTCTCTAAAAGAGTGAAAGCTGGGCGAGGCAGGGTTCTTGTTGCTGATCTGTATCTAGACCACCGGGACAGACACTTCAGGGAGGGATACAGACATGAGACTTCTGTTTGTGATAGAAGTGCAAAAATTGCATATGATAGTGTGATGGACGATGATGGATAATGCAATCCCACTGATAATTGGGACCCATTGAAGTTATGATAATGCAGCCAGGTACTGGAGAGTATAATATACAATCAGCAAAGCACAGAATGGACAGGGCTATGCTGTACTGAGACGAGGACTGTCCTTATCAATAAAATGAATTACTGAGCTGTCTCCCAATTAGAAAAGCCATTCAATAAAAATGGATTTAACTGAACAATCGCAAACAATCGCACAGTCCTTTATTTTCTATGTTTATTAAAATGCATATAAATTGGTATGTTGATCAGGCTCTGTTTCTTGTTTATTTAATTGTTTGTTCATTCATTCACTTTAGGGGGCATAGTGGGTAAACCTAAGCCCTGATCTCAGGGGCACCCAGAACCCATACAAGGTCAGTAGGGGTTTCCACCAACTACCTTGCTCTACCCACAAAGTTCATGATGAATAACTGCCTATCTAGCTCCCTCTACTGGCAGTGTCACACATGACCTTCTATAGTTGCCTCCAGCTTGTTCCTTTTCTTTGACATTGGACTTTTTGGGGATAAAAATGACCATGGGTTTACAGTGCTTTTAAAGCACATTTATATAGTGTGTGTCCATTAAATAATGACATCATAGGTCAATGCTAGCCTCTAATGGAAGAGGAATGGCCGTGACTGATCAGTATTAGAGGGCTTGGCAGGCACTTAGCCCTACACAGCAGAGATGAGCCTCACGCTGCCAACTCTTCAATTAGAGTGTTGAGCAATTGGGTGGTGGAGATAAATGAGAAAGCATCATTAGACTGCCTGTGGAAAGAATGGGGAAAGGTCTTGCCCTGTCGTGGTTTCTGGGCGACTTGGTGGGGAGCTCTTTTTAAACATATGACGTACAAATAAACTGTATATACTGTCCACATGAAATCGTCAGGGGTGGTCAGAACAGCTATGGGCTTCTCTAAGAGGGGGGATTTAAGTGATTTTATGCTGATTTGGTTGACTGTTGTTTTCAAAATTGCAGATCCTAAATTACATTCCTTTTTAGGTCTAGTCAGTTCATTTTCTAGTCAGTTCTATGTTGCTTATTTTATAGAGCATATTGATATCTAGGTATTCTAAATAATTATTAGTCTTTTTCAAGCCAAGGATTCCTTTGATAATTGGCTCCTAAACGAAGAGGAAAATCACTCTGCTTTCCTAACCTTGAAATAATTTTTCTTTTATTACTAATTAATTATTTGCAAGGCCTCAAGTTATTATCTTTGAGTGAACTCATTAGGGTTTTGGATCCTAACATCTTAAACTCTTATCTAATAAATTAGTTGAGATCTGAAATATTTTCTTATCATTTCACTAATTTCACAGGTTCAATTTACAATTATTTCATCTTAAACATCAATAGAAGATCCTAATCCACACCGCTTGTACATATGATGGGTGTTGTGTCTGACTTTGGTATAACTGGTTAGGTTGAAATATAGCCTCTGTATATTTCAACCTGACCTCTGTCTGTATATTAGTCTAATTAGAAGCCATTAACCTTCAGCTGCAATTTGTCTAATTCAAAACGTTTTGGGTGCTTCTTTTTCAGTAGTCGTATGCTAATTCAGTGAGGGAGGTATCACAGCATGCTCTGTGGAGTGTAGGAGGGTTAATTTTTTTTTGCTGTGTTATGATATGTCTCCCTCCCCTTTGCCTCATGTTGCCCACTGAGGCCTTATCTGCTGGAGCTTTTCCTGTGTGTGTTTCCTGTCAGATTGCTATAATTGCTGGAATAACAGTTGGAACTTAAGGTACTGTACAGTAGGGGATGCCTAGGTACTCTACCCAGCCATACTCCTGCTCTCCCTCATTCCACTCACTCTGTCTCTCTTTCTCCCTCTTAATCAACACACACACACACACACACACACACACACACACACACACACACACACACACACACACACACACACACACAC
>JBBPDB010000019.1:6845518-6860069 GCA_037974465.1 Brachypetersius altus
TAGCTTGCTTAGTATAGACCCAGCTCCCAACCCAACTTTGTGAATAGATTAACGGCGATATTTTTTTTATCGCGCGACAAGAGTCTCACATTAACGCAGCACGTTAACGCTGATAGCGGCCCCGCACTCATATATACATTTGCAAATATCATGATGTGCCCATGATACTTCAAAAATGTGTTTATTTCAAAAGTATTCATACAAAAACATTGGATAGTAAAACCTATCTACTTATTGGCTCACAATAAACATCCACACTGACCAGACATTCAGAAAGAAAAGAAAAATCACATGCAATTCCAACGAATTGTGGAACATCTTGTCAAATATAAGCTTTAGGACTGAGAAAAATATTTCATCCATTTTCCCTGAGAACATTTTCATAATCCTTTTTCGTCAGATTCTCTATAGCACCGAGAGAACATGATACTACACGTAGCTTTATCTAACTGCGTGCCTAATGCTTACTGCTGTCATTTGTATAGACATTGTTTCATATAGTAAAGTCACTTTTGCTGTTGTTGTACACTCATTATTGTAAAAAGCTAGCAATTTGGGTCAGTTTGCAAAATTCGTCTCAGTTTGAGCTGATGTCAGAGCTGTGCTTCAGGCAGTGATGGGCAAATTGTCCCGGAAGCAGGGTGCGCGCTGGGGAGGATAGTTGCACAGATCCTGGTAAATGCGAGCCATCTGATCACTAGCCATCTCATCAGAGATCTCCAGGTTTCCACTGCTGTACTGGGTCTTCCTGGCTGTCACTGCTTCCAACAGCTGTTGGCAGTTCACTGCTGTGATCTATCCAGAAAGAAAATGACATTCAGATTTAGGGGATACTGAAGAAAATACCCATTCAAAGTCACATAACAGTTAACTTCAAGATGTTGATATTTTTCTGTTTCTGTCTGTTAAGATCCCCACGTGGGGCCTACACATCAGTCTCTCTCATAACAAAGTTTATTAATCTTTCTATTATTAGTGGTAACTGAATAATAATGTTTAAGGGCTTATAATAAGGGCTTATAAGTTACATATTAATCTTAAAGCATGTTTTCTTCCAGGGGAGTTAAAATGTAGCAGTCAGACACACTTTGGTAAACCTGGAGAAATATAATTCAATGAAAAAATCTGTCGCACTCTTACCTGCACAATAATTAACTTGTTCTTGGCTGCACTGAAGTCATTAAACTCCTCCCCAAAACACAGAGAGACAGTGGGGTCTGGTGCTGGGTACTGATGATCCTGATACATTTGGAGGGCTGAGGAACATAAAGAGATGCAGGAAATGCTTAGACCTTTAGCTGATCATAAATCAAATCCAATCCAGGTTGAACATCATTAGTGCTGAACTTACCGTGAAAAAATCGGCCAGTATCAAAAATCTTCACCACGGCATCTCTCTCCAGCTTGCTGGGACCTGGGCTGTACTGGGAGTCCTGCCCACTCCAGAACACTCTGCTTTGGCACAGGCGCTTGATGAAGATGCCCTCACGATTGGCCCGCAGAAGTACACCGCGCTCCAGGTGCCCAAAGAGTTTACGTGTGACGTGGCGCTGGCGTTCGTGCTCTATGAGCTCCAGAGGTGGGAAATGCACATTCTGGAGGCTATCCGAGCCATACAGCAATGGGTTGGTTACAGGAGGCTGGTTTGGAGAGATCCTGCAGCCCTCTGAGTGAGTTGTCAATGTGCTGCTCATTAGCTTTCCCCCATAGTAAAAACAGACCATCATCTGAGAAAAAGCTGGGGGGAAAAAAACAAAACATTAATATGTTGAACTTTAACAGCTTAAACCAGGGATTCCTGTATGAGACTTCATGCTTCAGTACCTACATTATGGTTTCATGGAGAGTTCATGGTTAAAATTAGGGTTGGGCAATATGACAATATTCATTATTGTGGTAAACTGCATCACAGTATGTCTCAGTGTGCTTTTCTTAGCATATTGTGATATGGTAAGAACAACAACATAACTAGGCCTCTTAAATTAGATTTAATGCAGTCCAGTATGTGAACCAAAACTGTTGAAAAGAGTTATCGTTTTGAAAGTAATATTTAAAGTTCTTTTGATTGTTTGCATGTTGTGAAAAATATGTGGAATTATTGTGGGATCATGGCATTATCTTTTTCTAAAATTGACCTCTAATTAATGATTCAAGACATTAAAAATACACTGAAGGCAATGAAACTGTTTTAGGTTATCTTGGCAAATTTCTGCTCTCAGAGAACCTTGCATCTCCAGAATAGTACCTTTGCAGGAGAAGGAACATGGAGATACAAGGTTTCATTTTGACAGCAGTGATTTATAATTGTGTAGATACATCCACAAAGACAAAGAGAATTTACTTTTTTGCTTGGCTTATGAAAATGAATGATTTATGAAAACAGCCACTTACCGGCATTAAATGTGTTTATTGGTGAGGGATCCGGGAGCATAGGTAGAGCTATAGGTTTAAAAAGAGGAGAAAAAATTTAGTTTGATTTCCACAATGATAGCCAACAGCAAGTGCAAAATAAGTGACCCTTAACACAAATAGTTCTGTGTACAAAACCTTATTCAGCTCTTGAAGCTAATATTCATGGGACAAAGATAGAAGCTAAGTCAGCAACGTTCTAGCGGAAATTAGCCAATATGTTCCCCTCTGTGTGCAAAGCTGAGCCCAAAAGCTTTTTTAGCTTTGACATATGCACTCTCATAATATCCATTTTGCACATCTAAATAGTAAAGGAGCATGCTAGCAGTAATCTTACAGATCTGTGTACTAAGAAGACAAAAACAGAAGAACTTAAGACAATGCATTCATTATTATGAGACAGAGTTTTTTCTTTGTTTGCTTTGAACTGATAGAGAGGAGACACTCCTTTGTTCCTGTTTTCCCACGAAGAATTAGTGTGTGTCTCAGTAAGTGCGGCCAGAGCAGAAAATCATCTTACCGCTGTGTGGGCCCTGCGGCCACCACTCTTGTGTCGGCTGCACGTCATCCTCATCCATAGGAGAATGGCTCCTCTTGACAATGCCACCATATTCATCATTTGATGACTGCACAAAAATGGTAGCAACAGTTCATTTCACTGCATGCATTGACAATTTTGTGCAAAATGGGAATGATTTCAAAATTCTTACACCACTGTTTGAGTCTATGCCATTGTGTGGAATGAGGAGCTCACCTCTTTGATGAGCTGCTCCAAATTTGAAGGGCTGCACTCCATCTCAGCCCCAATGGATGTGCAATTCATGTTCAAGTTGGTGTTGACTTTACCTACTGAAGAAAGGAGGAGTTCAGACATTTCATCTTTGTTAAAGAGACACCATCTAATGAGTGTAACAATAGTTACTGTTATAAACTACAGTACTGGAAATCAGTGCATTTGTATGTGGATCCAGCATCACTGAAAAACAGAGCATTTGCAAGCACACACTCACTCTTCTGCTCTTCCTCTGGGACAATCCTGTACACCTTGTATGGTTCTGAGATGTCCAGCTGTGAGCGGTCCGTCACCTCCTCAAAATCTGGACTCTTGTTGAGGGCGCATCGCAGCCTGGTTTTCCATGTAGCCGGTTCAGCTTTGTCCCCCTCTTTAAACTTCCCCTTGAACACCGCCCAAGCCTGGAAGACATCATATATTATATATAGTTATCAGTTTATGGTTTTATTTTCATCAGCATGTAAAAGTGTAGCCAAAATGAAATTCTGAAATTCTAACTGACTTCAAATTCATGTTGAGGACACTGACATACACAGTACAATGTGTTTCTACACAAGAAATGTCATTTTGTTCACAGCCTAAAAAATGTGCAATAATAATAATAATAATAATAATAATAATAATAATAATAATAATAATAATAATAATAATGCATCCAAAAAGACATGTATAAATTGCGATTATGATTATTATTATTATTTATTTAGCATTTATTATTTTTGTTATTATTATTATTATTGTTGTTGTTGTTGTTGTTGTTGTTGTTAGTAGTAGTAGCAGTAGTAATAGTAGCATTAGTACTAGCAGTTATTCTTATAATCACTTAGACAATATGCATAAAAATAATAGAAGTTCATAGGCTGTACTAAGTTATGATAATAGTTATTAACAATATCTGCTTGATTTTAAATAATACTGTTACTACTAATAATAATAATACTTAAATATTCCTACTAAAAGACGAGTAATAGAGGATTTAATGATTAGATCATTACTCGTCTTTTATTAGGAATATTTAAGTGCAAGTGCTTATTTTTCCCTTTGATACTAAAGCACCAAGTCCAGCTGCTAGTTGCAATGCACTCCTACGCCGACAGTTGACGCTTGAACCGCTCATACACGTTACTGTTGCATATAGCGCAGTAACATAACCAGTGTACTGTAGTGCAGTAACACTAATGCATTTATTAAAAAGAAAAAGTAATTAAATAATAAAAGAGTCCTACTTTGAAAATGGACGCGTCCACTTCTTGATTGTAGTCCTGCTTCCCTGCGTGTTTCCACGGGATTCGGAACATGGTTCGGTTGTCATCCTCCCACTGCAGCCCGGAGTATATATTACTGTTGATCTGCTCGATCAGCCACTGTTTGAGCCTGCGACCCCCAGGTGTCATCTTTAAATCAACACACGCAGGAGGTTAGGTCCTTCTTTCTGAGCAAGTCTCATCATTCATAATTCTAGTGCGGCTTCGTTTCTTCTGAAGCTGCTTGCTCCTGGTCTGTTACTCACCTCGTCCTCACGCAGGTTTTGCTTGCTGCTGAGACTTCTCCTGTCAGCTCTGAGATCAAACTGGTACATGTGAGCAGCCAGCCGTCCTCTCTGTTTTATTATATAGAAAAAGTCTTTCAGTGCGTTTTGTCTGAATGGAGAGCCTGTGATCACGCCCACTCAGCGCCCACGCACCTACTCAGAAACACGCCCCACGCCGTGACGCGCCAGGCTCGGAAAACTTCTTCGAAGCGGTGTCATTTACAAGAAATCGCCTCTCTTTTCTAACGGAGGTGTTAGGAGGCTCTAGGGGTGGGCTTCACTTACATGGAAAAGGGACTTTACAGTCTCAATGTGTTCACGTAACGAGCTCTTGGACTCTGATCACCTCCCACACTAAAATCATTCAACAAGTTCAAGCCATTACCCTAATCGACCGTTCTCGTTAGGCTCGATTACTCTGAAGTACCCTCTGTACTTTAAGATACACACTATGTGGACAAAATTCTTGGGATCTATTAATTAGTGAATTCAGGTGGGCCCCTTACTTCCAGTGAAGTGCAATATATTAATGCTTCAGCATACCAAGACATTTTGGACAACGCCATGCTTCCTAAATGACAGAATTAGGTGGATTAATTTGAGATGTGTGTTCTTGCCTACTCTACAGTCTGTGTTAATATGCTCTAAAATCGGGTGCTGAAACATCAGTATATGTACACATCTGTTTTCAGGGTTTGGGCTAGGCCCACTTCTAGAGAAGGGCAGTCTTAATGCTTCAGCATGCCAAGACATTTTGGACAACACCATGCTTCCAACTTTGTGGACACAGTTTGGGGAAAACCCTTCTCTATTCCAGCATGACTGTGCCCCAGTGCATGCTGGAATAGGTCCATAAAGACATGGTTGGATGAGTTTGGTGTGGAAGAACTTGCCTGGCCCACACAGAGCCCTGACCTCAACCCCATCCAACACCTTTATGGAGACATCTCGTCTAACATCAGTGCCTGTTCTCATGAATGCTCTACAGCTTATGAATGGGCACAAATTTCCCTCAGAAACCTTCCAAAATCTGGTGGAAAGCCTTCCGAAAACAGTGAAAACTGTTCCAGCTGCAAAGGGGAGACCAACTCCATATTAAAGTCTATGTATTTACATGCAATGTCAATTAAGTTCCTGTTGGAGTAATGTAATCCCAACACTTTTGTCTATATAATGTATAACCAATTTTGACACCATCCATAAGCTCTAAAATAAAGCTGATTTATACTTTTTTGGCTTGCTAATGCTAAAAACGTCTAAAATATTTTTGCACTGCTTTAAAATGTAGTTTTTAAAGTTTAGTCTATAGTCAATGATATCTTTTTAAAATATTACATTTTACTCACCACGCTATATATACTGAAAGTATCCACTTTTGTCAATATAGTGTGAAACCAGTTTTAAAAGTATCCAGACACTCATTCTAATGAGTAAATATAGCTATATAGCAGATTTCAATCATGCACACAGAGCTTGTATAATCTCCAGCTAAAAGAGCAGCCACATGTGAGCCTAATGTCACAAAACCAGTGTCCAGGGCCAAGACACCCACTCCTTTCTCTGGAATAATGAAGCATGTCTGAATTCCTGTAACATGAGCCAGAGTCTCATTGGTGACCCAGAATCACCATCCACCATCACTGTCTGCTCTCACTAATTCACACTGTGCCTGAATGGCAATCTAATCCTCACTGTAATGTTATGAAATAATGACAAAATATTCCCTATTAACTCAGGTGTCTCAGGAGAAATGCAGGTGTCTGCACACTTCTGGAGGCGGAGTGTGTGTATGCACACAGTGTGTATTGGGCACTCATGTTCTAAAATGGTTAATGTTTCATGCCAACCTGAAGTCTCACCTGCAGCCAGGAAGTTAAATATCATCTGGAAACTATGAAAAGCGGATCTCGGAAAGGAGAGGTCATGGGTTCTGCATACATTTCAGGATGTGAGCACAGGTTGAGGTTTTGCTCATCTCCAAGGCAGAGCTGTTTTCTTTATATGGCCCGTCTAAGGGGAAACTGGGGATGGCATCCACTATAATAAAAATAATGGTTCTCCACTGTAGCACCCACATGGTCTTCTAACTCCATGGCGAACTTGGTTCAGGTTTAGGCTCCCTACACCACTAAAAGTTCCTATCATCCTTTAGCTTCTTGCCCTAAATGTTTAAAAGGTAGTTAACAATTCTCTGCAGTAAGAAATGACAGTAAAGCGCAAAGTGGCATTTGGCTGACGCCCTTATCTAAAGTGACTTACAATCATTAGTTACAAGGACAGTCCCTGTGGAGCAACTGAGGGTTAAGTGTCTTGCTCAAGGACACAATGGTAGAAAGTGGGGGTTTAAACCTGCAACTTTGGGGTTATCGGCTTCACAGGCAAGTGTTTTACTCAATAGACTACTACCTTACCCAATAACAGAGGCAGAGTCAAATAAAGTAATACGGTTCATAAATATAGTTTAATAACATAACATAGGAACAAAAGTATAAATTATTATATTTAAAGTTCTTAATCATTTACAGTGTACTCTGACACAATTGAGCTTATTTAAATTAAACAACAGGCTTTGGATTATATCTTCACCAAATAAATGAATTGGCATCCTAATGCAAAAATGTAAACAAAAATAGGATAACTTGGTATGGCTTATGCAGATCAACACATGTCCAGAGGTCTGTCAGTGTGACGGCTTTACAACATAACTGGATCTTCACAGGAAACAAAACAGAAAAGAAAGGGAAAAAAATATATAAATTTAGCCACTAATCACTCAAGCTTAGTCTCCTGGATTCTGTGAGGAAATCAGACTGACCAGTCAGATTCACTAAAAAGCTTTAAAACAAACTGGAATTTCACAGATGTTACATCCAGGGGTTAAATTATGTGATAATTAAAGCATACCTAGGCCTCCACTAAGGGCCAGTGCAAGTGGCACTGCTATGCTTTGCTAAGCTTATATGTAGTTTGAAATGAAGGTGAGCAGCAATCTTTAAGACCCACATCTCTTAAAGAGTAAGTACAGGTGACCTGCCAGAGGGGACGGGGGAGGAGGTCACTCATCTGTTACAGCCAGAGCTGCTGTAACGATCATATGGCAGTGAGTACACACTGGTGGACTGGTTCATCCAGTCGTGCTCTCCTCGTCTCCGTCGCTCCTGTGCCTGCTGCTCTGCGTACTGGACCAACAGGGCTGCCACCTGCTCTTGGTCTCTAAACGGGCTGGATCGGTAACTCCTGCGCAGCCAAGCACGATACTGACAGAGAACAAAACAAGGATAGAAGAAGCCGTCATATACATAGTCTCTCCATATCAAAAATGACATATTCTGGTACATTAAACCATCACAATGACGATCTGGGAGTCAAACTTTTAGGCCTTAAGCATTTCAGCTGCATTTTGTAGGCCCTATAATACCACATTTGTTCTGTATTTGCCTTCGAGGTTCATTTATGGTGCTTGGTTTGAAAGACCAAAAACACACATTTTAATCATTTTAACTAGGTAAATTATTTTTACATGACTGATTTCAAACCTCTCTTTTTTTAAGAGAATATGGTGTTTTTTTACTTTACCTTTATATATGTAAATGATCCGCGTTATTGGCTGCCATCTTTTGGGTATCATTCAAAAAGCAATGCAGTCTGAAACTCTGAACTGATGCAGCTGAACTGATGGCTAGAAGTGCATTCAGTGGTTTTTATCATATCATAAAAGTAACAATTCAAAGTAAACAATTGTAGCGTTGTTAATAATGAACAGCACATTTTAAAACTTTGAGTGTTTACATACAATACCAAAGATAATTAGTACATATGTAAAGAACTGCAAAATGAAAAAAGTTCACCGTCAGCAGTTGAGCACAGAAGCTGTACTACTAGGCTCTTAAGCTTTATTGCTCACGCTAATTTGCCAGAACCATGACAAGGACACTAAGTACCTTCCTTCCGGACCCCTGCTGTGTACTTGCGGTGGAGCTTATTTATTAAATTACATTTGTCTAGAGTTCATAAGCATATATTAGGGGGTTACAAGAAAGGATGTAGTTAAAAATGGCAGGGGGTTACACAGGAACAGAATGGGAATCCCCTGTCTGAGAGCCCTGCAGTGGGAGGTAGAATGTAATGGGAGGGAGGACTTCCCGTCACTTTCCAAGTAGGCATTCCTTCCCGGACGGTGAAAAAAAAGAAAGAAAACATTCAGTCATGCAGATGCCATTGCTTCCAAGGCTTCTTACACTGCAACAGGGTGCAGCAGTGTATCCGTATGCAGACTTCCACTTTCATTAAATTGCTTTTTTTGGCCACTACACCTTTCCTGTTCTTTCACATTTAAATATCTGTGACCAGTTTTAACCTGAGCACATCAGCCAAACTAATATTTACCAAACTACCACTGTTGGCTACTAAAGGGCTACTAACCTGAATTAACCTGTATCAGTATAGGACAGAAACATACACTTGTATCGGGACAGTTTATTATTTTTCTGCATCTAACTCTCAAACTGTTTAAGTAGTTCTGTACATGAGATTTGTTCTTTTGCTTTATTAGTACCTTTTGCAGTCTCTGCCTCCTGCCTATACTTCCCAGTTTTACATGCCTACACATACTGGGATAAAGGAATTACACTAAAATCCGTAGTTTTTGTTTTCCTCATCACATGTTGGGCATAACCTCAATATCCCTGTAAACCCACTGACGATACCAAGCTTCTTCCTCATTTGTCCCTATAGATCTATTAGTTGTGTGTTAAACAAGAGAATTTAAATTATAGTTAAGATAGCAGGCTTATGCTAGGTGACAACCAAGTTCTCTGAAACCTTCACCATTCCTACAGCATAAGCCAAGCATTTTAGCACATCCTCAGACCATTGCATCAGGTTTAATTGGTCAAAACAAAATGGCTTTGGCTCCTGTGCAGTCGGACCATGGAACTGGGTGATTAACTTCATGCGGCATTTACAACTGTTCTTTATTACTAGATTAATTAGACCTTTGAGGGCATTTTAAAGGGGATAATATTCCACAAATGCAACTTCAACATAACTGTGGGTGTGATTGTGAAGTTTAAGCTTAATCTATGGTAAATAACACAATCACTGTTTGCTACTGCGCCCGCTTCATATTTAGGAACTAAAAATTTCCAGCATTCTCCTTCTAATAATTCTTCTTGTTGTAGTTTCTGCAAGTGTTTCTGCAAATATTTCTGGACACATCACTGAAGTTCCTGGAAGCATCAGCTCACATTCTCTTATTATATTTACACTCATATTTATAGCTCTTATATTTAATTATATATTTACATCCAAACACCAGACAGTCCCTAGACCCGGGTTATATGTAACCCACGCTTATTTTATACATGGTTCTCCAAATGAGGGAAGTTTGCTACCAGCACAAGCTCAGTTTTTCCTCATTATTTTATTTAATGGCAGAAACAAGAAAACTTAACTGCTAATACAGTGAGATAATTTCATTTCCTAAAATGACTTATTCTAGAAAGAGTTTAATAACTGCTGAATTCTTGCAATATTGTATAATGTAATAATCGCAAAAAACTAGATTGGACACGATTCTATTTGCTAAGCTATAATTTGTTTGCAGTGTGGGTAGTATTGTGAGAAATCCAGAAGGTCAAGAATATTGAACACTGAAGAAAACCATTAAATCAAAATGTTTGGTACTGTCTGCCATTGACTGGTCACTGAAAATGTGTGTGGTTAGTGATGGAGAAATGACCAGACGTAAAATCACCAACCAACCAAATAATGTAAGAACTAGCAGTCTTGTGTGGGGGGGTTGGGGTTGATGGGTTGTCAATGAGCTGGCTCTTACCACGCAGCATTCGCAGGCTCATTACTTTTAATTAAACCACAACAAACAATAAGACATGTCTTTTTTTTTTTTTTATCTGTTTTACCTGCCCTTACCTGTGACATCACAAGCTCTCTCTAGAACACACATTTTATAGGGGACTCAACTGTCTCTCTCACCATATAACAGAGGGGACTCAAGCACAATTTTTTTTAATGATCAATACTCTGATCAGTTAGCTGTGTTGGTGTTAATGGATGTTTTGATGTTGGAATTTTACCGAAACCCAATTTGTTCTCTAGACAAGATGCTGTGCCAAAAAGTACTGATAATGAAAAAAAAAGCAGCTGACAGAATCACACTAATTAACTAGAAATGGCAGTTCTAGGGTGGAGAGGTTAGCATGTGGGACAATATTGGCAGTCATGTGGAAGCAACATCTTGGGAGTAAAAGACAGCCCCTTGAACACACTCAGTGCAGCTGATGATGTAACTACAGACAGCAGAAGCAGAATTACACAATTACAGAACTGTACAGAAACATCCTGTACGATTATGGGGAGGGGGACAATAACAACACCACCAAAATCATCATGATGCTTATTATATGTCAATCCTACAGTCAATAAATAAGGAATTTGTTGTGAATGAAACTGAATCTGTAATCCTCATGGAGCAAACAAGAAGTGAGAACAGTGAAAGGTCAGAGAACCATTAGCTCTCTTACATTCTGTACATTTGCCTCTCATTTGTCTCCCCTTTGCACAATGTCTGAGTGCACAGCAAACATTTTTTTATTCTAAAGGTACTGATCACTTCATTACATCATGGTCAAGATTTGCATTAAAATCCTCAAATTCGAGGATGAACAGAAAATCATTTTCCGTTTCTGTATTCCTGATGCAGACTCGTGCAGCAGTGATTCCTTTTGTCTTTTAAAAATCAAAACAGGTCAATCAGTCACGGTCTAGGCTAGGACATAAAGCTAAATAAAAGTAAATCAGTGAAGAGATATTCATGTGAATGTCATTTATGGTCCAGAGGCTGACAGACACTTTGTTTCAGTTCCTCTCTAGCTACCTTGAGCAAGAAGTTAAAACTCTCACACTGAGAATGTGGAGATAGTAAACAAGTACTGGCATTTAAAACACTACACTCTCACTCCACAAGTGATCATTCTTCATTCAACATAAATGTATAAATTTTTTAATAAAATGAAGAATTTCAATATAATCGTCATTAAAAATAAGACATTTCAGATTTGTCCAAAGCGATGAACAGAGCTGTAGATGGGGGATCAAGTACAGCTGATAAATAGATAGTTACAGTAAGATATTCATCAATTCCGCAAAATCTAATGCTAATAAAATATTGAATATAAAGAATCTTAAAATAGCTTCTTATAGTAGTTCAGTCTTTTGCGTGTATGTAAAAGTTTAACCTGCATTGTTTCTATAACATATTTGATTGATAGAGATAAAATAACCCTCCACTATAAACAGCTTGTAAAAGACAAGCTCACCTCTTATGTGCAACGGCCATGTAGCCTCAAACAAGCTGAGCATAAATGTAGTGTGCCTGGACTGACAGGTTATTACTGGCTGGAAACATGACTCAAAACGTGTCAAGTCATTACACTCTAGCCGGGCTTCAAGTTCCAGGGAAATCTACGTAAGGTATGTGTTTTTTTAAGCTTCAGCTGAACTTGGCAATACCAGAGATGTGTACCATCTGTTAGAAAAGTGTGCAAACTATTACAGTACAGATACTTTGCTGACAATACTTTGGCAATGAGTTCTCCAAAAAAAAAAAAAAAAACTTGTCAAAAAACTGTAAAAAAGTAAATCCCCTTTACCAGCCATCAGTTCCTTAAAAATAATAGCAGTACCCGTATCTGAGCATTTAATAATGCCAAAAACCATATTTCAAACAGAAAAGTTAATGTTGCAAGCTTCCATCAGTAATGACATTCACGTGATGAACCACACATCACTAATGCAATTTCAGCAAGTCCCCCCCCCCCCCTCGAGTTCCCCTTACTCACTCAAGTGAGTCCACAACCCTGTGCAGCAGCATTTACCACCAAACAATGGCATACAGCAGCAGATTGTCACACAGCAGCAAAGAGCAAACTGAGTACCCTAACACAGGAAAACCTTCCCCACACCTTCACCAAGGTACTGTGTGAACTCATATACATGCAAACTCAAAGCAACTCTGCAAATGTGTGAAAATGGCAGAAGACATGGCAACAAAAGAACATTTCATAAAATTAAATATACAGTTTAATGTGTGGCCTTTCAGCCGAGACATGTTTGGTGTCTGAAGTCTTTTACACTTATAACTAAAGCTACAATTCTAGCAAAGCTAGCGGTTATTAGAAGCCTTCTTTGACACAGACAGCTCTGTCAGCCCTGTGGCTCCAGTGTAAAATGGAAGAAGCTAACTCCATGTCACACTTGTGTCAGATTGTAAACAAACAATTGCTAATGAAGTTTAGTGCTTTGTGTACTTAATTTCATATTCCATTCAAGCTTCTGGTTTATTAATTTATACCAAGAAATTCAGCTTTATTTAAACTTAAATGATAACAATCGCATGAACTGGAAATCTGTGAGTAACATTTCAGATCTGTTTCAGTGACTGCATCCTTGTCAGGTGTTAGTCACAGGTGAGGGAATTGGACAGGAAATCAAAGCTGTTCTTTGCTCTGTCAGGTTATGAAGTAGTTTAAGGGAAGATGACACTTCAGAGGTACACATTAGGCAACATTACACTTAGCAATAACAAAGAATTTCTCATGTCAACATTGAGAAAACATCATTATTAAGTATCTGCACATTCCTACAGAGCAGCCAAAGTGGTGTATCTACTTTTATTGATTTGTTTATTAGAACTGATTTTAATGACTCTGCTGAAGATTTAAGCAGTTAAATTTTGTGGTAACTTCTTCTGGAAAGAGTGAATTGCGACATATGGTTGTGGGAGTGGGAGTTGTGGATGGGGTCACTTTTCTTTTGGTTACCAGGTACACTATATGGACAAAAGTAGAGGGACACACCTCTTAAATATTCAGTATTGTATATTGGTTTACTTGCCTATGCTACAGCCTGTGCTAATCAGCTGTAAAAGCAGGTGTTGGAACATCATTATATGGACAAAAGTACTGGGACACACGCTTCCAACTTTCTGGTTGTCTGGGGAAGGTTTTGGTGCAGGTTTGGGGAAGCCCCTTTTCTGATTCAGCATGACTGTGCTCCAGTGAACAAAGCATGGCCAATGAATACATGCTTGGATGAGATTGTTGTAGAAGATCTGGACTTGTCCACACAGAGCCCTGACCTCAAACCCATCCAAAACCTTTGGGATAAACTGGACCGGAGAATGCGACCCAGGCCTTCTCATCAAACATCAGCGCCACAGAACGAATGGCCACAAATTTCCCCACAGAAACTCCATAATCTTGTAGAAAAACCTTCTAAGAAGTGTGGAAGCTGTTATAGTTCAAAGATGAGGACCGACTCCTGTTGGTTTAATAGTCAGGCATTCCAATATTTTTTTCCAAATAGTATATGTCTTATACAGCTCAGAATAGCTCCCAAACTCTTGTAAAGTAACTTCTCAAAATTAAACTCTCTTTCCTAAAGTGTGTTAAATGGAATTTTCAGAAATAAAAATAAAAAAGTCTCCTGTCATAGAATTAGACGTATTATATAAGGGATGTTATGTGTATTTTTGATGCACATATACATTGATTAGGATGGTTACCTCTGAGACCTGAGTCATCTGGAACTGCTGGAGCTGCTGCTGGAATCCATAGTTAGGGCCTACAAAGGAGCGCACAGCCTTAACAGCAGACAGACACTCCTCCCAGCCATAGTTTGTGGCAGTCATCAGGTAGGCCACTACTATTGTAGTGCTGCGGGACACTCCAGCTAGGCTGAAATGGACCAAGCAGAGATGTTTGATAGGGAGCAAAATGATAAAAGAACAAACACCCACC